>JAQQZU010044539.1:0-21320 GCA_030068025.1 Parauchenoglanis punctatus | reverse complement strand
TGTGGTGGACTGGTGACCTGCCCAGGGTGTACCCCGCCTCTCGCCCGAAGATGCTGGGATTGGCTCCAGCTTCCCCCGCGACCCAGATAGATAAAGCGTTATAGATAATGGATGGATGGATATTGGTAGCTGCTGTTGTGGGCATTAACAAAGATGAAGTGGAACAAACATCTTCATTAACAAATTTTGAATTTACTAAAAATCTGATACAGCAACCTGAAGCTAGCAGCATGATGTCATGATTCTGCCCCTCGCTGCAAGCATGGCATGCATCATGGACTCGGGTGTGCAGCGCTTTCATCGTCTCCGTCGCCACACTTCTGCATTATGGCATGAACAACATAGGACTACAGTTCCCGTGAGTCCACACTCCCAGCCAGGTCACATGACCAGTAATTGGATGCCGGTGCTTCCTATTCACGAACAATCATGCCGGTCTTTAAAAAGACTTCTGTATGCGCTTCATCTTTGCGAAGCATTAGTTTAATTTACGAGTTGCCATTGCCAAGCCTGATATATCCCGTTTGTTTTCCTGTGTTTCGGACTCTGCTCCTGTTTTTGTTCTCTGTTTTGGATATTCTTTGATATACTGTTTGCCGATCGACTGACCTAGTTTCTGTTTTGGATTACTCTCTTGCTTGCCATTTTTGTACCTCTGCCTGCCTTGTGTTTTAAATAAACACTGAGTTTTACTAAGCCGTCTCCTCACCTGCGCATGTGTCCAGCCAAACCCCGCCAACATGACACATGAGTGCTAGAAATGACTATTAGCAACACATTGCCCTAGGCTGCCAATACTTATGGGTTACTGAAGAACAGTAGGCAAGCAAGTTGAAGATGGCCAGTATTATGTAGTTATATAGTACAAGGGTCAGATCAGCATATCTGCACCACTTGGTGGAAGAGAAAAACCATCTCATCCCATGTTAGATCACATGCAAATCTCCTTCTATCCAGCTGAAGAGGATACATACACAACTATAGCATACATACACAACTATACAACTTATATAAACACCTATAAACACAGACATGATAGTTAGAGAATCTCATTGTACTGGAGAATGTAAATAATGTTGCTAGACTAGAATGGTAATGAATCAGATTACAAAACGCATGTAGTCCATTTGTTTGGGATGTAAATTTTGGGTGCCACATCTGCAAAAAGTAAAGAATCTCATGTGTTCTCTTATTGATTGCTATGGTTGAGTGAATTTGTAACTACAAAACATGCACTTATCAAGCACTTTATAAGGAACATTATCCTAATACTGGGTAGGGCCTCCATTTGCTCTCAAATGACCTAAATTCTTTATGGCTTGGATTCCACAAGATGTTGGAAACATTCCTTTGAGAGTCTGGTCCGTGTTGACATGAATGCATTACACAATTCCTGCAGATTTTTCAGGAGAATTAACATGCTGCCAAGCTCCCCTTCTACCACATTCCAAATGTGTTGTACTGGAAGGCCACTGAAGATCACTGAGCTCATTATCAGGTTCATGAAACCAGTTTGAGATGACTTTTTCTTTGTGACATGGAGCATTTTCATGCTGGAAAGAACCATTAGAAGATGGGTAAATTGTGGTCATGAAGGGATCCATATGGTCAGCAACAATACTCAAATAGGCTCTGGCATTCAAGTGATGATTGATTGGTATTAATGGGCCCCAGTGGCAGTTCTAGCTTGTATGGCTCCCTGGAAAAACTAACCCCCCAAACCAAATGCAGATTAAATAGTTTAAGAAAACCTGTCCAAACCATGATTCAGAAATCATCAAGTTGTCAGTATTAATACTTTACCAAAATGTTCAGTCATAGGAAACGGTAGATACATTTTTAAATACAAAGGCACAGGCTTTTGTGGGAAACATGCTTAGTATCTACAGTAGACAGCCATTATAGAACAGAACCTGACAACCCTGCTTGTGAGAAAACAAGTTCATTAAGGATAGGCTTCTTAGAGTATTCTTTTTGTTCGTCCAGTGGCTTGCTCTAGCAGCCCATCCTTAACACCGAGCTCCAAAATAAAACAAAATATTTCTGTACAAACAAAAGGAATGTGCTAATTTATTTCTCTACCATATAGATCACACTGACCACATACTGTGTACAGGGCAGCATAACTCTGCTTTGTCTCCAAAAGATTTAGAATTTAAGGATATATATGTATATCCTATATATATATAGAAGCCGGATAAGTTGGATTCCTTTGCTTCCCATCTATGGTCAGGAATTTGAAACAGGGAGGGTAATATAATGTAATGGATTTTGCGCTAAAGGAAATTTCTCCTGGCTGTAAAAAATTATTTGAAAAGTAAGCTAGGTTGTTCAGTCCAACAAAGCCAGCTATTTTGTCTCAGAGATTTCACCATGATTTCCTTTAATCATGAAATAATCAATGAATACTTATTAAAATTTTCATTGACAAATTTAACACTCTTGAACCAGATGCCCTATAGAACTTTCTGACAACCTTCTATATAATGTGAGCCACTAAGCAGACTATGATTCAAACAATGTCCTTGGAAAATCAAGAAACTGTTATTTACAGTTGATAACAATAGTCATCCAATACTATTTTATCCACTTAAATTAAGTTTTAGAGTTTGTTACATTGCAAAACGATTCAGCAGTTTGCTGGGCATGCTATGATTAGCTGCTATAAAGCTGGGACCCAGTACTCCTGTGAGTAAAAAAGGGGTCCTTTAAGTAGCAATTTATTATTAATGCAAATAAAACTTCATACACACCATGGAGAAGAAGTTTGGAAGCCAAGATCACGAAAGCCTGGAGGGACATCAGTCAGTTAGCAGAAGTACATAAAGGAGTCATGAGAGACAGGTCCTGGGTCATGAAGAAGTACAACAAGATGTCCATAAGTGAAGCTCTGGAGACTGCCAAACAAAGACTCACAGCTCTGGCAACAAGACTGAAGAGATACACCATGGAAGCAGAGGCCAAAGAACCATCTAGGGTTTATTCACAGCTGCAAGGGAATAACAGCAGAGAAAGATTAGACCAATGCCAAGTGGCTGAAAGACCTAGAAGCAGAATACAGCGATCTCTCAGAACAAGAATTAGTCACCATCTCCAAAGCAGATATTCAGCAATGTGTCTCAGGCATGAAGAACTGAACAGCACCAGGACCTGACATGATACACACCTACTGATTGAAGCTAACTGCACTGCATGACTACCTGGCAGAGCTGGCCAAAGGATAAAATAGATGCCACTGATGTCAAGACTCCTCATGATGCATGGAGGGTTTGACCCAAAGTCCAGCTCTCTGAGACTCTACGAACAATGGATAGAAGGGGGCAAGGATTAGTGAGTGTCTGAGCCACTATTCAGAATGATAGTGATAAACTAATGAAAGAGTCTCAGGTAGCAGAAGGACAATCAGGAGGAAGTGGAACCATTGTGGAAGACCAAGCCCCTCCATGGAATGTACCACTGACAGATAGAGAAGTAGCTGACATCAGGAAATCCTACCAGTGGCTAGAAAAAGCAGGCCTTAAAGACAGCACAGAGGCTCTGATCATGGCAGCAAAAGAACAGGCCTCAAGAACCAGATCTGTATAGGCGCCTGTCTACCACAGTAGACAGGACCCAAGGTACAGGCTGTGCAAAGACACCCCTGAGAAAGTCCATCACATACAAGATGCAAGCTGGGATAGCATATACTGAAATGCATAACCAAATGATGTACAGAAACATTTGTGCCAAGTATGGGCTAGAAGTTCCCAATTCCTGATGGAAGACACCACTGAAAGTGGTTGAGAACAAAAGAGCTAAGCTCCTGTTAGACTTCAAGTTTCAGACAGACAAGCAGCTGCTGGCCAAACAGACATAGTGGTGGTTGATGAGGAGCGGAAAACAGAAGTAGTGATAGATGTGGCAATCCCAGCTGACCGTAACATCAAGAAGAAGGAGCATGAGAAGATTGAGATGTACCAAGTCCTGAAGAAACAAATGGAACAGATGTGGAAGGTGAAGTTCAAAATGGTCCAAGTGGTAATAGAAGCATTAAGGGCTAGGACTCCCAAACTTGGGAAATGGCTCCAAGGTACAACAGCTGAGGTCTTTACACAGTCATGTGCAGTTCTAGGAATGGCTAATATACTGTGCAAAACCCTCAAACTCCCAGGCCTCTGGTAGAGGACCCCAGGTTAAGGAAGACGTACACACACACATACCATCTCCCAAGTAGGGGAAGTGAGAGGAGGATTTTATATATATAGAATATATAAAATCCTCCTCTCACTTCCCCTACTTGGGGGATGGTAGGGTTGGGTATCTGGTTCTTAAGGCCTGTTCTTTTGCTGCAATGATCAGGGCCTCTGTGCTGTCTTTAAGGCCTGCTTTTTCTAGCCACTGGTAGGATTTCCTGATGTCCGCTACTTCTCTATCTGTCAGTGGTACATTCCATGGAGGTGCTTGGTCTTCCACAATGCTTCCACTTCCTCATGACTGTCCTTCTGCTACCTGAGACACTCTTTCATTAGTTTATCACTATCATTCTGGATAGTGGCTCAGACACTCACTAATCCTTGCCCCCTTCTATCCATTGTTCGTAGAGTCTCAGAGAGCTGGACTTTGGGTCAAACCCTCCATGCATCATGAGGAGTCTTGACATCAGTGGCATCTATTTTATCCTGTGGCCAGCTCACTATTCCAGCTGGGTATCTAATGGTTGGTAGGGTACGTACATGTTGATGGCTCAGATCTTATTCCTATTATTGATCTGGATTCTGAGCACCTGTCTGACCCTCTGGAGATATTTGGCTGTGACTGATCTCCTTGCAACCTCATCCTGATTCCCATTGGCCTGTTGCATACCAAGGTACTTGTACCGGTCACATATATCTGCTATTTTGCCCTCTGGTAACTCCACTTCTTCAGTCCTGAACACCTTCCCTCTCATGGCTTCAGGCCTATGCAGAACAGCAGTGGGGACAGTGCATCACCTTGGAATATACAGCACTTTATGGTGACTTGACTTTGCAATGGTGCAATTACCTTGGAATTGGCTTCCAGTGTTATCTTCCATAGATGCATTAAGTTTTGATGCTTATCAGTGCCTTGTCAGCCTTGTATAGTGCCAACTATTCTAGTATCCACATGTGCAGCATAGAATCATAGGCCTTCTTGGAGTCAATCCAGTGTTCAGGTTGGTCTGCCTAGTCTTAGAGTCTTGAGCAATTGGTCTATCAAACAGAAGCTCATGCTTTGACCATCTGGTGTTGGTTCCAATTCCTTTCTGAGCTTTGCTCATATACTGACTCTTGTATCTGCATAGATTTTCTACTATGATGCCTGAGAGGAGCTTCCATGTTCGGGAGAGGCAGGTGATTGGCCTGTAGTTGGATGGCAGTGTGCCCTTTTGGGGATCTTTTATGATCAAGATGGTCCTACCCCGTGTTAGCCAGTCTGGGTGAGTGTCTCACTCACTTGAGCTGCCAGGTGGTCATGCAGTGCAGTTAGCTTCAATCAGTAGGTGTGTATCATGTCAGGTCCTTGTGCTGTTCAGTTCTTCATGCCTGAGACTCATTGCTGGATATCTGCCTTGGAGATGGTGACTGATTCTTGTTCTGGGAGATCGCTGTGTTTTGTTTCTAGGTCTTTCAACCACTTGGCATTGGTGTTATGTGATGCCTCTTTCTCCCATATGTTCTTCCAGTACTTCTCAGTCTCAGCTCTGGGTGGGTCTAATCTTTCTCTGCTGTTATTCCCTTGCAGCTGTGAATAAACCCTAGATGGTTCTTTGGCCTCTGCTTCCGTGGTGTATCTCTTCAGTCTTGTTGCCAGAGCTGTGAGTCTTTGTTTGGCAGTCTCCAGCGCTTCACTTATGGACATCTTGTTGTACTTCTTCATGACCCAGGACCTGTCTCTCATGACTCCTTTATGTACTTCTGCTAGCTGACTGATGTCCCTCCAGGCTTTCGTGATCTTGGCTTCCAACCTTCTTCTCCATGGTGTGTATGAAGTTTTATTGGTATTAATAATAAATTGCTACTTAAAGGACCCCTTTTTTACTCGCAGGAGTACTGATCCCAGGTTTATAGCAGATAATGATAACATGCCCAGAAAACTGCTGAATCTTTCTGCAATTTAACAAACTATAAAACTGAATTAAATTGGATAAAATAGTATTGGATGGCTATTATCAACTGTAAATAACAGTTTCTTGAATGGGCAAAGATGTTATTTGAATCATAGTTTGCTTAGTGACTCGCGTTATATAGAAAGTTGTTAAAGTTCTACAGGGCACCTGGTTCAAGAGTGTTAATTTTGTCAACGAAAATTTTAATAAGTATTCATTGATTATTTCATGATTAAATGAAATCATGGTGAAATTTCTGAGACAAAATAGCTGGCTTTGTTGGACTGAACAACCTAGCTTACTTTTAAAATATTTTTTTACAGCCAGGAGAAATTTCCTTTAGCGCAAAATTCATTACATTATATTACCCTCCCTGTTTCAAATTCCTGACCGTAAATGGGAAGCCAAGGAATACGGCTTGCTTACTTTGCCACTCGAGCAGCTTTCACAATGCTCCTAGATTCTAACAGGTATATGAGTGGGGACACACACAGTGTCAGTCTGAACAGAGTAATATCTTTGCATGAAAATAGTGGTCATTACCATCACAAAGTACAAAATGTCTTCAATCAATAACTAGCAAAACAGTAACACCCTTGGTTATGGTTAGGTAACTTCCACATAGCAACAACAGCCCCAGTCATGTCTCAAAACAGAAGCCATCTGGCAATAAACCTTCCAAAAACATCCAGGGAGTGTCAGTTCATCCAGTAAGTGTCAAAATTGCGAGACTGGTATGAGCTGACATGAAGGCTACTCAAATAATTACTATTTACAATCATAGTAGGCAGAAAAGCATTTTTTCCAGCCTTTAGGTAGATGGGCTACAGCAAAAAATCACCAGTCGTGGTTGTCATGTGGCCACTGTATGGCATACTGTTACATAAAAAATTACAAAAGTACTTTACAAAATTAAAAACAGTAGTAGACTATCACATTAAAGCTGACTCATTTTAATTGTTGAAAAATTATTTTGTGTTACTTTACACAAGTACCAGAGTCAGGTGTAGCATTCTGATTTGAATTTTTGAAAGCAGAATAGCTGTTACTTTCTCATTTATGATACAGTTCTAATCGGTTTTGCAAATTGTGGAGACAATATGTTTGACATGAGAGGAAATGTAATTTTGGATAACTGTTCCCTTAGCCAGATAAGCCATGTCCTAAAATACTTGTATGTATATGTCTGTATATACTTGTATGAATGTAAGGTCAAACTTACATTCCATCAAAGCACACTTGTCAAAATACAGTACATCTTATAATGTTTCACACAGTTTGTTATTACTCTAGTATGTCGAACATAATGCATCAAGCTTCAAAGGGAATGATTACAATTACACAAAGCATGGTTTACCTTGTCTGCTATGCAGAAGAAGAATGTTTATAATTGCAAACAGTGAGACACAAACTTCCTGAAAGGCAATGATTATAATAAGAGCCTGTGCTATTTACATTTTCCCACAATGTGCTGATGAGCAGCACTCTACCAGAATAAATAAATAAATGGGATTATCTGTGCTTAAGTGTATTGTTATAAAATAAACATAAGCAATCACTCTAACAATTTATTGATAAATAACAACTAATGCTATTCAAGCCATGGTGACCAATGAAATTATACAGTATGTACTTGGGTTAATCTCACAGAGCAGAATCTATAACATCATTAAGTACTTAAATGAGAGAATAGAGAGTGCAGCCACATTTTACCAATATATAGTTTAGAGAAACATGTAGCGTCCAACCTAACAATATGAGTGATAAAATGGCAGGATCAGTATTATATGCTATCACTGTTAAAGCATAATGATTAATGTCACTATTGTAAATACTTGGTATTTGTGATGAGAGTTGAATGAAAATATAATGAGAATTAACATGGGAATAATGAGCTCTGTAGCTGGGATGATCAGATAGGCTTCCATTCCAGCACAGTGTGACAAAGATTCTTAAGGTTTAATAAGAAGGCATCGTATAAGTATCAGTATATCAGCAAAACACCAACACTGCTCTTTGGAGCTGTGAAATTATGTATTGAAAATTTTTGCCATTGCATGTTTTTCTCTATTCTCACATGAAAACACTCCGACAAGCTATATGGCATCCTCAATTTCTGTGTACATTAAAGATGAAAGCATTTAAGTGTCTGTAGGAGTATGGTGGTGAGTTGGTAACTTTAGCTACTCAGGTCTGAATTAGACAAGCTTTTACAGGCATTTTCAAGAAATGGCTTCCTCTTAACCACTCTTAACATAACGACCTCAGCAAATATGATTAGTCTTTTCCAGGGTGTGACTGAGGTGCAACTACATGTACTTATGTCGAAACTGTGTGTAGGTGTATTTATGTTAAGAGGTATTTAAGGGTGTTACAGGAGTTTGCAGGCCAACCAAAGAGCAATAAACTTACCTACATGTGGGAACATCAAAAATGGTGCAGTGATTTTCTGAGCAAGAGACATGAGAATGGTTTAGGTGATTCAGTGATCAAAAAAGGTATTTAAAAAAATAAAAGGAGTTTGCCAGCACCTGGAGCCAATCAGTGGTCAGGAATGTGTGTTGTACAAAGCCCTGGATCTGTTTGAAGAGTGTTCCTATAGTAGGCCAAAATTCCAGAAAACTGTGTAAGGTGGTTTTAATAAGTGTCTCATTTGATCCTGGCTAGCCTCCAGTGAAAGCTAACTCTCTTGTGCTGTCTCTGGGTATCTTATTCCCTTTACCTGGCAATGTCTGCCCTCCAGATGTCCCTAAGTTCTTTTCATCTCTCCAGGAAGCTGTGGCAGGATGAAGTTATTTGCTTTAACATTTTCTGCCAGGCTAAGGGAAACAAGGAATACATTGCTTCGCCTTTGTTCAGTGGCATTTGAGGTGAAAAATATCACCTCCCCTGTCTGAGTAGTGTGAACTAAGAATGGTTCTGTGCTCTCCTCTTAAGTGCTGTCATTCTGTAACCTGAAATTTCGAACTAAAACTTTAAAACTAACTTGAAAAATGTGTACTTTGATGATCTTACCAAGAACAGCCTTATTGTTTAGTGAAATGATCTCTATCTTTGCCTATAGGAGAACACTCCAGAGTTACTAATTTCCAAAGTCTGGTCTTAGCAACTTCTAGTTCTTTTGGAAGTAGAGCTTACTGATGCCCTGTTTATACTTGGTTTTAAAATGTGTCTTGGGTGATCAGGTCACAAGGTGGACAGCCAAGACACATCGCTGTTTACACCTGTGTCCATCATGCATCTCCAAGGTGTCCAGTTGACCACTTGTGTTCAGATTTCGTTACTGCCTACATCACTTCCACTAGAAGGGCAAAGGTCCCTGCACATGGTTATGGTAAAATGTCAAAACTGCAATGTACCTACTTTATTTTCTTGCCAACCATGTACATCAGTGCTCCTCTCCATTTTTTTCAAGCATTGGTGTGCTGATACCAAAACAACCACCTCGTCCTGCATTAATGGTGTATTTTGTATTTGTGTATGTTTTTGTCAGGGACACATCAGGATGCATTAGTGTTTACACTAGAAAAGATATGTGGTCAAAAGCGTCCCAGACCATCGCGGCAACTGGTTTGAGTGAATGCATCTTAATTGAATCTTGGTGGTTGTTTACTCTTATATTTAGCACTGTCCAATTGTGATCAGATAGCTCAAGATGCATTTAATTACAAGTGTAAACAGAGTCAGAGACATGTGAAACGTGGGACAAGTAGCCAGGATAAAGCACTATCCCTGGTCAAAACGTGGTATCATTTGGCATATCCATTGAGAAGCTTCAGACAACAACAGATGTGGATGTCCCTGGATAATAAATATCTGTGTTTGAATTATGCAGTATCAATATAATAATATAACTGTTTTAAGATTGATTGTAAATTTTCATGTTTAAGTTTAATCAGCTCTGTTCTAACATTATGAAATGATGAGGCCACCTTGGCATGTAACACTGACTACAACACCCATGATCTTTATCTTTCCACCTTATTACATCATCTCCAGTTATGATCCTATCCCCATTCATAGTCACCTGGTTACAAATGACACTAAACTGTTTGCAATCATAGAGTTCCCTTTAAATAACGTTGACTCTCTGGGTTATCTTTGATGATCCAATCCTATTTTCTGCCTGTTTGGTGTAGTGTTTTGCCTGTAGCCAACTTCCAATTCATCAATTTAGTCTTGTCTAGATTATGCCTATTTGACCAATTGCCTTCTTCAGGTTTTCATCCTGTTTGACCAATTGCCTACTTCAATATTCATTAGCTCTTTGGTTTGCTTGCTACACTGGTTTTAGTAAAAATGGAGACTGCACTTGCATCCATCTATCTGCTTTGTGACAGGGGGCTTTGCTGAAGAAATCCTTTATTATGGTCTGTCAAAAAATGACAGTAGCAAAGGCGGTCAAAGTATGAAGGGTATGAAATAGTTGAATAGAAAGAGATGGACAGACACAAGCAGAGACATAAAGAAAGAGAGGTTACCAGCTGGACAGATGATAGTGTCTGGTTCTTTACACAGAGAATTGGACTCCTTTTGAGTCTTCCTTGAATGGTGACATTTTGGTGACATAAATTTCATTTCATTTTGAAGTTTCTCTATTTGTGCATACGTAGATGTATGACTATATGGGTGTTTGGGTGTATCCTTTTCCTGTCCTAACAACTGATTTGCCTTATGAGATCTTTATACATAGCGAACAAGTTATAATTCAGGAAGTAGGTCCTAGAAATGGAGCACTGATTTAGACAAGGCTGAAAGGGAATCTACCATATTGTTTGATGCACAACATTTCCTTAGCGATATGATCAAAACCATACCCACTTTCTCTAGGCAAACAACTAATCATATCACTTCTGAGCACACTCTCAGACAAAGCTTTGCATGAGTATTTTATCTGGTCCAGGTGTTTCCAGAGTGCAACACACTCCCACACACACACATGCACTCAAATCACGTCTTTTAAAGCAACCTCCCTTTTAAATGAGTAATGATCTATTCTAGGCAGCAGAAATACAGGACAGGATGAGATACTGAGCTCAGTAACCCTGACTGGCACCACAGCACACATGGTAACATACACACCTCAATTGTTTTTCAAAGAGCACAAATAACAATTTTTTTTAACGGATTCTGCATTAACATATAAAAGCAATGGCAGCTGTAATAATATGCTTAAAATGTTTCTGGGGTAACTCCTGTCTGAGATATTATGGACTATTTAGAACTTAAATTAATCTAAATTATTCATGAACGCCTTCCACTTGTGGCAGGTACCATGAAATATTTAACTGTGTGTGTGTGTGTGTGATAGAGAGACCAAGAGCAAGGAAGGTTTCCTACACATCACATTGGATTATAATACCTTATTATTCAGCATAATAATTTAAAAGATCTCAATCTGGTCTATAAAGGACCATGGGCCTTTGTAAATATGAATGAATGCATTAACTTGAGTCTGTTTTTGGTGTTTGTGATAATAATGAGATAGCATTGTTTATAAAAAATGTACTATTCCTTTGCTGGATGTTCATGGCATCATAATTGTAAATTCACTAGAAGTCATATGGGTTCATGAAATTGTACAAATGGTTAAAATGGGATAAAGACAGGGCTAACTCTCATAGCTTTTCTTTTAGTTGATATTTATGAAATATAATTGCTGTATTACAGTTCCTGTGAGTTCAGGTTGGCCAAACTACCCAACTCGGTGCTTTTTGACAGTTTGTGACAGAAGTCTCAAATCTTGCATACTTTTCTAAACATATTCAGCTCATGCAGGGATTGATAATTACTTACTAAATCAGGTTAAATTGGGTTGAATCAAACATATCAGGGCAAATATAGTAAAATACATTATGCAGTGCATGAGGTTCAGTGCTTGAACCCCCTTGGGCTGAAATCAAGCAACACTCACCAGACCTGACCATTTACAAGCTCACACACACTTAAACACTTATCTTATCTTTTTGATAGCCACTGGATCTGATTTCCAGCCCATTTCATTGTTCTAATTTTAAATTCCACTTCCATTTATTTCTACTCAGACATGATCCTCCTGATCAACAAGAAAGAACAAAATCTTTTACATCTCTTTCAGATGCTTATAAAGAATTACATTGTAGCTTTGCTAACTATCAGGAATTTGATTCTGTCAAACTACTGTGGATTTTGGTAGCTGATACTAAAAGAATACTATACATCTCTGCATAGCCCCTTAATTTCATACACTGTAATGTCTTTCATGAAGTCATGGAGGCATTGCAGAGTATAATCACAACATTAAAATGACTAGGGTGCTCTGAAATTAATACTGACATTTTTAAGTGTTAAAGACATTCTGAGATATTAAATCCTCTATGTAAATGCAAATAATTTTTAATGGTCTTCAGGAGTCTATTTTGAGTGGACAGAAAGCCTACTGTTGGAGTACATTACACATTATTTTTCACTGCAAAACAGTATACCACACATTTTGCAATGGTGCATTGACCTTCTCAAATATATGCAACGCTGAAGTCCTGCAAAATTATTACAGACATATTCCACTGATTCAAGATTACTATTCTAGTAAAACGTCTGCACAATATTATTACCACTGTGCCAATTTAAATATTTCACCATGACTCATTTATAAAACATTCAAAACTATTAAATCTCATATCTTTATAGAACTCCAGGAACTGCTATTGCATTGAATTAGGAATTAGAGCAGCGTTTTTTTTTAAACCTCTAATCAAGTTTTCATTGTTTAGCATTTTTTCTGCTGTATTACACCCAATTTTACCTCATCAGCCAATGACATGGCCCTTCACATTGTATTTTGAAGGTTGAGCTGAGTAGGAAAAATATTAAACTTGTTATTCATTGTGTTTACAATACTGGAGCACAACATTGGGCAAATAATGTCTACAATCAAATCATGCACTCTCAGAAGCAGGAATAACGTTATTTATGCTTACACAACTGGATTGGGGGGTGGGGGGCAATGGAGGGGCCTTATGTTTCCACCTTTAGAAAGGTGATTATAAGCATATGTGACTCCAAAGAGATGCTATCCACCATCATGAGGTGCACTTGCAATAGGCAGAATAAAGTTACCACTGTTCAAAAATTTCTAAAGAACATTAAATTGCTTGGAACGGTAGAACATACACAATCCAGCCTATAAGGTGGATACCATTTTAAGAAACATTTTTCACCTAAGGGCATACGTGGCTATGTGTTAGAAGTTCTTGTTTCCTGCTCATTGAAGCAGCTGGCAGGGTGTTCTAATAAAGCACATTAGAAACCAGGGTCTTGCTGAGTATCTTGAGGCCACAAGTACATATCTGTGGACTAGTTAATGAATCTGGCACAGAGCAGTGGTGAGGCTAGTTGTGGGCCAGAGCATCCTGTCCCAGAAGGCTGTCCTATCCTGCCAAGGAGAACAATGACTGGCAATTTGTAGCTCTGTCACTAAGGTTTGTTCTCCTCAAGAGACTTCCCAGTCCAGAGGAAGTCTTTACCCGTATAAACTTTTCGTGGGGCCAGTTTATCTGTGAATATCCTGCAGTCAGTTGTGCCAATCCAAACTTCTGCAGAGAAAGCATGACTGAATACAGTGGCAGTTCACAGACTCCACACCTCCAAGCCAAGGCAGGCAAAGTGGCCTTTATAGTCAAGCTTGAGGCTGACCGAGGGGTCTGCCCAACCAAGTGTTGCAGATTAGGAAGTTTGCCTCTTGCTGATTCGCATTTTTAAATTTGTTTTGGGCTTGGGGATTAGATTATTAGCACACAAGACATAGGCAGCGATAGCATATATAAGGAAGGTAAGTGCTGCCTAAGTGTGTGCTTCAGGTAGAGTAGCCACCACTGTGTTGTCACATAAATTTCAGTCTTCACCTCCTCATTGTGGTCTCCTGACCTGTTTGCTGCTTGGAATCTTGCTGGTATTGCATCATGATTATTTGAAGCATTCTCTGGGTTTTTTAAATTTATTTTCTTTATTTTTGTTTACCCTGCTGACAACAGCATGGAGAAGAATTGTTGTGACCTGCTTATTTTTCATCTTGGATGTTCTCACTAACGTGATGAGTATGCTCCAGTGTTGCATTAAGTTCCCCTTATAGTAACCTTTAGGTGTCTTGGGTGTTAAATCACTGATTTGATTTGGTTTCCTTTGTGCATGCAAGTTTATAGTGCATTCTTTGGGATAGGTCTCTACATATTCCAGTAGCCCTCAGCTGTCTTGTGCATTTGGTTGTGTGAGTTTATTTATTTATTTTGTGTGTGTTTTAGTTTGTTGTTGATTCTCTTTTTTGTGTAATTTGTGCCTCTGCAGCTATATATTTTATTTTCTTGGTTGTTACTTAGTTACCTGTTCACCGTACTAAATTGATTACATTATATTGTTGTCTTGAGTGATTTTTTTGATTAGTCTAGAATTATTTTTCTGTTTTTCTCCAAAGGTTGGTTTTTGTATTATGAGATAAAAAGTGTCCCCTGTTTAATGACAGGTCAGGTATAGTGGATGGATGAGAGTTCAGACTTGCATCTTCTTCTTTAGAAGGCCTAAAAGCAAAACTTAAAAAAAACCTTTATCCAACAGGAAGTGAAATATCTTATCTCTAGTAAAGGTGTGTCAACTGACCCAGGTACAACTGAAGCAGTTGCCAAATGGCAATGGCCCACTCGTGTCTCAGAAGTATACTCTTTCTTGGCTTCTTGCAAGCTGCCACTGCATAAACTGGCAGCAGAACTCACAGGCACTAACACTAGCAAGGGGTGGACCTTTAGTGCAGCCTGGATGAGTCCGTTTTAAGACCTGTGAAGAGCTGTAGAACTGTCAGCAAATGAATTCAATGCTGAAATCATTGTTGCCCCTGTTCTGGCTTATGTAAGCCTTTCCCTGCCTTTCATTCTGGAGGTGGAGATGCTCACCATAGTGGATTAGGGGCTGTCCTGTCTCATTTTCCTTGTGAGGTCTTTTATCCAGATGGGGGTAAAGAAACACTCCAGCTGGCCTTGCCTATCACCTTGCATAAGGAGGTGTTCAAAAAAAGTCCATCCATAGCATGGCCATTAAGGTGTAGTATGTACCATGGAATTGGTGTTATTGGCCTGGCAAATCCTCAAAGGTGCCAGAAGTGTAAGTGATGTCAGATTACTAAGTACACCCAGTCTATTACCCATGATTTCATGGGTCACCGTCTTGCCTCAAGGCCAAATGAAATCTTGGCAATAGATTTTATTGTGTTGAGGACATTCTAAAATGGGCAAGAAAATGTTTTTTTTTGGTGCCCTGGGCTGTATCAATTCTGATGAGGGCTGGAGTTTTTACAGTAAGCTTCTCCAGTCACTTGTACAGGCTTACTTCACAGGCATTGTCATCCTGCTTCTGGATGTTTTTGTTGATATTGTCATTCCACCATCTCTAATGCTGCCAGCCAGCATGCTGGTTACCCAAGCCATTCTAACAGGTTTTCCTGTCCCCTGACATTGCAGAGAACATTGAAGTACATTTGTACTCACTGCTTGGGCAGCACACTTTTGAAACAATGCTTTATCTGACAAAAACACCAGTCATAAAAGCAGGCAAATATCCATCTTACTCATGATTTATCATATTAGTTAGAAAACATGCCATGGAACTGGATATGGCTGAGAGGTGGTCTGCCAAGACTGTTGCAATTGAATGTGATGAATCATCTTGTAAGTCCTCATCAGGATGACTGGCTACTAAACTATAAGGAGGACTATATTGAGGAATGCAAAACCTCTGAGTTTGGATCATTGATTTCAGCTGAGCCATGTCCTAAGCCAAGACATTAATTTGTCTAGAGAGCAACTCAGTTTGCTTTCTGGGCTCTTGCAATGCTTATCAGTTGTCACAAGCCCCAGGAATTTACAAAATAACAGGCCATTTAAACTAAAAGGCTTGGCCAGTTTAACTAACCAGAATTCGAATATGCCAGCTGAGCTTGTGTGTCAGCATTGGGATTTGTCACGTGTGCGGGGTTTGGCGGGACACATGCGCAGGTGAGGAGATGGCTTAGTAAAACTCATGGAGTTTATTATATGAACACACACACACAAGATGGGCAGAGGTACAAAATCGGTAGCAAAGAGAATAATCCAAAGAACAGAAAATGGGTCCAGCGATCGACAAACAGGGTATCAAAGATATTCCAAAAACAGGGAACAGAAACACGAGCAGAGTCTGAAACACAGTAAAACAAACACGGGAAATACAAAGCTCAGCAGTCAACACAGTGGTTAGTCTAATGCTTCGCGAATCCGAAGCGCAACCGAGAGTCCTTTTAAACACGGGCTGATTGTCCTTGGATTGGAAGCACTGTCATCCAATTACTGGTCATGTGACCTGGCTGGGAGCATGCGCTCATGGAAACTGTAGTCCTATGTTGTTCGCGCCACAATGCGGAAGCGTGGGCTTCTGTGCTATGCGTAACGGAGACCATGAAGGCTGCACATGCGGCTGAGTCCATGATGCCTGCCGTGTTTGCGGTGAGGGGCAGAATCATGATAGAACCCCCCCAAAGGCGCTTCTCCCGGAGCACCTAATGAGGTTATCCACTAGGAGCCCCCACATGGAACTGTTGTCTTGACGAGGGCTCAGGGAGGAACTTGGGCAGGAACTCGGGCATTGAGGCAGGCTTGACTGGAGACATTAGAACCAAGATTTGTTCTGTGGCTGCGACTGGAACTGGGGCAGGCCCTGTGACTTGGGCTGTGAGCACGACTGGAACAGGAGCAGGCTCTGTGACTGGAGCAGCATCAGTGACTTGAGCTGTGACTGGCTCTGAGACTTGTGACTGGAACGGACTCTGTGACTTGAGCTGGAGCAGTGACAGGAACGGACTCTGCGACTGGAGCTGTGACAGGAATGGACTCTGTGACTGGAGCTGTGACAGGAATGGAATCTGTGACTGGAGCTGTGTCAGGAACGGACTCTGTGACTGGAGCTGTGACAGGAACGGACTCTGTGACTGGAGCTTCTACTGAAACAGGATCAGGTTCTGTGGCTTGAGCTGTAATCATCACTGGAACAGGAGCTGGAACTGGAGCAGGCTCAGTTTCTTGAGCTTTGACAGGAACTTGTGCTGTGACTTGAGCTGCGCCAGGAACTTTTGCTGGCTCTGTTAGCACGGGAACAGGCTGTGTGACTTGTACTTGTACTGGAACAGGCTCTGTGACTTGTACTTGTACTGGAACAGGCTCTGTGACTTGTACTTGCACTGGAACAGGCTCTGTGACTTGTACTTGCACTGGAACAGGCTCTGTGACTTGTATTTGCACTGGAACAGGCTCTGTGACGAGTACGGGATCAGGCGCTGGGACTTATATGGGAGCAGGCGCTGAGACTTGCACTGGGACAGGTGCTGAGACAAGTATGGGAACAGGCACTGAGACTTGTATGGGAGCAGGCGCTGAGACTTGTACAGGAACTGGCACTGTGACTGAGAGAAGAACAGGCTCTGTGACTTGTGCTCACACTAGAACAAGCTCTGTGACTTGTGCCCTCACTGGAACAGGCGTCGGTTCCATAAATTTTATAGTCTCTTTGATGTCTTGAGGAACAATTTTAGCGACTCGGACCAGAATGGTTGCTTTAGCCTGAACTGGAACATTGATGAGTACTGGAACAGTCTCTGTGGCCATGAAGTGAACAATCTTTGTGGCCATGACTAAAGAGGGCTCTGGCCCGGTGACTTGAATAAGAATAAGCTCCATGTGGGTGACTTTGGCTGGAACAGGAGCGGAACTTGGAACAGGAACACGCTCCCTGTAAGCGACTTTGGTTTTAACAGGAGCAGAACTAGGAACTGGAACTGGCTCCCTGTGAGCACCTCTGGCTGGAACAGGAGCGGAACTTGGAACTGGAATAGGCTCCCTGTGAGTGACCTTGGCTTTACCAGGAGCGTAACTAGGAACTGGAACTGGAGTGGGCTCCGTGAGAGTGACTTTGGCTGGAACCGGAGTGAGCTCTGGGAGAGAGACTGTGACTGGAGTTGCTTCTGACCCTTGTGGCAATCCAGACTTGGGTTCAGGCAGACTTCTTGTCACATACTCAGGGCGAAGAGCAAACAGGAACTGGAGCGCGCTACGTGAGAGAGACTTTGGGTGGAATAGGAGCGGGCTCTGGGTGAGAGACTCTAATTGGAATGGCTTCTGACCCTTGTGGCAAACCAGACTTGGGTGCAGGCAAAATTTTGGTCATAGGCACAGAAGAAGGTGTTTGCCCCAGCTCTGTTTTGAACTCTAGCATGGACCTGGACTTGGACTCAGGCTTGGACTCTGGCAGTGACTTGGACTTAGACTTGGACCTCCACCTGGACCTGGACATGAGCCTTGACATGGGTTCCGGAGCAGTAGCAGTAGCCTTTCAGACTCTTTTTTTTGCCACTGGAGGGGGCTCTGGAACGATTGCCTGTCTTTTTGCCACTGGAGGGGGCTCTGGTGCGGTTGCCTCCTTTTTTGGCACTGGAGGGGGCTCTGGAGCAATAACCTCCTTTTCGGCCTCCTTAGTTGCCTCATAGAACACCCTGAGCGCGTTCCCGAAGTCCTTGGGGTTCTGTAGGCATGGGTGCTCCATACCAATGAGGCTCTCAGCAAAAATACGGGCAGGTCCAGTTAGCCAGTGTACACCGCACCCAGATGTCATCCGCGAGCTTGGCGGCAGGTCCAGCAGGTTTCCAAAAAAGAGCCAGCACTGGAGAAGAAATCCGCGTGGAGGAAATTCCACTCCATTATAGGGTACCAGGGTACATAAACCTACCTTCTGTAAGAAGAAGGATGGCATGGTGTGCATTCGGCCATCTTCCCATTCTCCTGCTGCGTCACTGGTCTGGCGAAGCATTCTGTCACATGTGCGGGGTTTGGCGGGACACATGCCCAGGTGAGGAGATGGCTTAGTAAAACTCATGGAGTTTATTATATGAACACACACACACAAGATGGGCAGAGGTACAAAATCGGTAGCAAAGAGAATAATCCAAAGAACAGAAAATGGGTCCAGCGATCGACAAACAGGGTATCAAAGATATTCCAAAAACAGGGAACAGAAACACGAGCAGAGTCTGAAACACAGAAAAACAAACACGGGAAAGACAAGGCTCAGCAGACAATACAGTGGCTAGTCTAATGCTTCGCGAATCCAAAGCGTAACCCAGAGTCCTTTTAAACACGGGCTGATTGTCCTTGGATTGGAACCACCGGCATCCAATTACTGGTCATGTGACCTGGCTGGGAGCATGCGCTCATGGAAACTGTAGTCCTATGTAGTTTGTGCCACAATACGGAAGTGCGCGCTTCCACGCTATGCGCAACGGAGACAATGAAAGCGCTGCATACCAGGCAAGGGGTAGAATCGTGACAGGATTACTACACAGGAGGTTTTGCATATCCTAATTAACTAATATAGTCAATAGCTCCACAGGTTTCTTACACTGATTTATCATAAAAAAAGCATTAAAAGATTTTGGAAATGTAATTTGAACACATATGGCTATTAATTGAAGTGAGGTTTGATGCATTCTTTGTTGGACTATAATAACAGCAAAAATCTGAAATCTCATAAAAAGATGAGTAGGCAATTACCTTTTTGAATCATTGGTCAAATAGCAAAATTAATAGTCTTGGAATATTAGCTTCAAGGTTGTAGCCCAGGGCCTGGGGTCAAAGGGGAGCCCAAAGTATTTGAACTTATGAATAAATATTTACATTTTCAATCCAAAAACCTGAATATTTTTAAAGAAATACTGTTGTTGACTCATCAATATTCAATTTAAAGCACCTGTTCTGTGTTTTGCTTAATTGTATGTCTGTCATATTTGGCTGTTGGTCTTTGGTGTTTATTTGTTTTATAACTTTTAAAAATGGGAGAGAACACAAATGCAGTCACATTGCCTTTTGATTATAGCTAATTATGTTGGAAAACAGAAGATATGATGTTAGACTGCAACAAAAAGCCTTAAGGGTGGATATGACCTGGATTTTGCTGATGTGAATTTTTCAATGACTGTGTTGTAAATAAATCCTAAGAACATATTTTTTAAAAAGTAAGGGCCTAACTTTGTATGTTATTTTAAGGTGTTCATTTGGACTAGCCTTATCATAGTTTTTGTTAGATGGGACACACTGAAACATTAAGGGATCATTGTTCAAATATGTGGAACAAAAGTAACATGCAAAAGGTTTCATATGATAAGTTACTTGATGTCAGTAGGATCTTCCTTCCTGCACATGGGTTATGAAATGCAAAGCAAATGCAAACATAACTACTACCCACACAGATAAAATTATTAGCTGAATTTCTAAATTTGAAATAATTAGAACATTATTAGAGCAGTAACCCCAAAACAAGTTGTACAACAAAGAGCACCGTCAACACCTGCTAGTAAGACATATTTAAGGTCATATTTGTAATGCACATGTAATGGATTTTGAAATAATCATTAGTAATTGCTACTCCCAACAAAGTCCCAACAAACTCAACTTGCATAAACACACTGGCCCATCAAACAATGTAAAATAAGCCCAGATTCTAGCCTAAATATTTTCTCAAATGCTTATTCAATGGAAAATCTAAGGTAGCAGGCAGAGAACTTTATGGTTTTATGAGTGTATTGTATTTATCAGCTACAAGGGGAAAAGATTAAAATATTTTTTAAGGATTAAAAATCTCTCCCTACTAATGGTAATTTGAGAAACATAATGGAAAACACTTGTCTTTTGTGACAGGCTTGTGCATAGCAGCTATAATTTGTGGTACTCCCATACTTTTGAAGCCTTGGGTCCTTAGAAACTTGTACTCTGAACTTCTTTTGCAACCAAGTTGGACTGCAGCCACCATGATTTTTAAAACTGTAGAGTTGACCAATGACTGATCAATGACTGGAGCCATGTGTGCACCTGGTACTAGCACACAGAACTCATGCACGTGTGGCTCTGGCCATTGGTCAGAAAGTAATTAAATACCATGAAAATATTATTGGTATTAGCATGCAGCATTTATGCAGTTATATTGGGAGACTATTGCCAAATTTGGTTGATATCTGGACAGAATTTGACGTACCGTATTTTCCGGACTATAAGGCGCACATAAAATCCTTTAATTTTATCAAAAATCGACAGTTGGCCTTATAATCCGGTGCGCCTTATGTATTAATTCTGGTTGTGCTTACTGACCTCGAACCGATTTTATGTGGTACACG
>JAQQZU010044370.1:0-21343 GCA_030068025.1 Parauchenoglanis punctatus | reverse complement strand
AATTATGGAACAGCCTTCCAATTAGTGTTCGGGACTCAGACACAGTCTCAATGTTTAAATCTAGGCTGAAAACTTATGTTTAGCCAAGCTTTTTGTTAATAACCTTCTACTAGGTAAAGGTGCAGATCTGGGGGGTTCTCAGGCATTAAGTGTTTTGGTAAACTGGGATGTTTTGGTGCTGTCGGCACAGTACACAGAGTAAACAAACACAGGAATATAACATTCGGCAGTAGTGTCGCGGGGCTAGACTACTGCTGCGCAAATTACGAAGTTCAAAGGCAGTCATTCCAAACACGGCATAATTAGTCCATAAACGAGATGCGCCTGTCTCCCGTTAGCAGCCCTCATGGCTGGGAGCAGGTGCTCATGTGAACTGTAGTCCGTGTAGTCTCCGTCAACATTCGGAAGTGCGCGCTTCCGCATTGAGAGCGACGGAGCAAGAGGAAACACCGCACGCGTGGCCGAGTCTTCAAAGCGCGATGCGGAGCGCGTCATGACAGGCCTCAGGAAAATATGCCAGGCCACCTCAGGATGACTGAAAAGTGTCTAATCCAGGAGTTAACTTTTTCCTATTTTCTGATCATTTTTTTGTTTTCAAATCTGTGGCCTTATATAAGAAATGTGTTTTTTCTTTTCATTAAGGACAACATTGGCCAGAACAAGTTATCTTCTGAAAGATTCTGTGAAAAAGTTCAAAATGTTCACTTTAAACTCGGCCTAGGGGCCACAATGTTCTTTAGGGCCAATAAAGCTCATTGATGAGATTACCCTGATTGTGTTGACACATTTGTATAACACCCCCCCCCCCCAAAAAAAAAACCCACAAACCCGGGCACACTAAGGTGTCCACTTTTTTGAAAACCAAAATATGGTCACCCTAGGTAAAAGCGTGTAAGGTATAGAATGAGGTATAAAAATTAACAAAGTTTTTGCTTCTTGAACACTGTTGGGGGTTTCATATAGATTTTTGGGTGCTGACCATGAATATCACATCAAAATTTACCCATTACATACCGTTTCAGAGAAATCTTCAGTTTCGTCATGATTTTTTGCTATATTTGTATCCAAACATTTTCGCTCTCGCAAGTGACTTATTAACAACGTTTTGTGCAGCCTGGGCATGTCCAGGCATGGAATCAGGCCAGGTCAGAAGCTGTTTTGTGGAATTTGACATCCTGGGCATGCCTGGGCAGATCTGAACGAGCTTGATGCTGTCTCAGCATGCTATAAAGGTGGCTTGCATACACCAATCCTGCTCATTTGGTTAATATAGATAGTCAGTGTGTATGTATAGTATCAGTATAGTAAAGTATAGTATCTGTAGCAATATAACCGTAAGTAAGCTTGACGCTATAGACGTTTTGGTGTTGGGTGATATGTCTCGTCAATGTTGTAACAGCTGCGATACTTTCTGCTATATCTATGACGAATATACACTTGCGCCTCAGAGACGTTGGATGACTGCTCTTGTGAAGAAAACTTATCATCTGTATTTTGGCTGCAAAATTGGTGATCAAGACAAGCAATGGGCACCTCAAATTTGCTGTGCAACATGTGCTGTCAGTCTGAGAGCCTGGCTCAGAGGCACTCGAAAGACGATGCCATTTGCTGTTCCGATGATATGGCGAGAACAGAAAAACCATGTGATGGACTGTTACTTCTGTTTGACTAATGTGTCTGGTTTCTCTGCCAAAAACAAGACGTCAATTGAATATCCTAAGCTGCCTTCAGCAATGAGACCCATGCCACAAGACTGTCATAGTCTTCCAATTCTGAAACCACCAGAGGATTGGACCTTAGACGAACCAGATGAAGAAACTGCACGGTACTGACAGTGACATTGACCCGGATTTTGAACTGTGCTCATCAGGCGATCCACATCTGATAAGTCCGAAGTGAATGATTTGGTCAGAGATTTGGGTCTGTCAAAAGCAAAAGCCGAGCTGCTGGGTTGGAGACTGCCGGAATGGTGCTTGCTGTCACCAGGTACGAAAAGTTCTGTGTTTGCGGTTTGAAGATCTGTTAGTTGGGCCTGGAAAGCCTTCAAAGACGTTGTTGATAATTTTCTGGGCAATTACACAGCCCCAAACTACATTCAGTTGGTAGACAAACTTCTCAAAGCATACAAGACAATGAAGTGCAACATGTCACTCAAGATTCATTTCCTCCACTCACACTTGAACTTCTTCCCCGCAAATCTCGGTGCTGTCAGTGATGAACACGGTGAAAGGTTTCACCAGGACATTGTTACGATGGAGAAATGATACCAGGGCAACTGTAATCCATCAATGCTTGCTGACTGCTGTTGGACACTGTAACGTAATGCACCGGCAATTTAATACAAAAGAAAATCAGGAGCAAAACACTTTTAATTTTGTTGAATTTAATAGCTTGAATTGTCAGTAAACATATAAATGTCTATTTCTCAGAGTTCTTATGCGATGCAGTAAAACCAAAACTATATTTGTGCATACCTAGTAGGTACCTGTCACAATCAGCAAAAACGTTTCAGGAAGCAAGACTTTTCAAAAAAAATTGTTGTGCAGTGTTACTTTTCTGATTCTGACATTGAATTGCATAAAGTAGTAAAGTCCAGTTTCTGCCAACGAAGGCAAATTTCAAAAGTAAAATCTTTTCTCTCACAGAAGGATTTGAAAATGGACATTCATGCTTTTATCACATCTCGGCTAGACTATTGTAACTCTTTATATGTGTGTTTGCCCCAATCTGCTCTGCTGCACCTTCAGCTGGTTCAAAATGGTGAAGCTAGAATTTCTAACTTGCACTAAAAAAAAGGATCATATCTCACCTGTACTAGCATCCCTTCTCTGGTTACCTGTGCTTTTAAAATTTTGTTGTTTGTTTTTAAAGCCTTGAGTGGTCTCGCTCCAAAATACATCTGCAACCTACTTCATTGTTGCTACTCATTGAAGTTCCAAGATCTCAGCTGAAGTCTAGTGACGACAGAGCTTTCTCAGTTGTGGCCTCTAGGCTTTGGAATGATCTCCCTCGACTGAGGTTTTTAAAACTCAGTTTAAGACCTACTTTTTCTTCTCTGTTTTTCTGCCTTTTCACTGTGTGTAAGTGTGTGAGGGACAGTGTTAACTGAATTTAACTGAATTGTGCCTTTTAAACAGCACTTCGGTTCAAAATCTGTTGTTTATATTATAATATATGTATGTTTAAAGGTCCATTATGCAGGATTTAGGGGGATATATTAGCAGAAATGGAATACAGTATTCATAATTAAGCATCAATCAAGCATTCCCCCATGGGGAAGTGAGTGGCTCAGTTAGCATTAGCCTTCCTTTGACTTCCATTCACTTTTGGCTTTATTTGACATCAAATAACTTTACTTCTGAATCATTCTGACCATTTATGTAGCCATTATTATTTTCTATAGAAACATAACACTGTATGATCAGCTCCATAAACTCATGACTCACTTTATTGCCACGTGATAAAAGTTTTCTTCCAACTATGCTAAAAATTACGTCAGAAACCTGCAGCGGCCAGTTGCACAACTGTATTTTTTAGATAATAAGCTCTAGGGGAAAGCTGAAAAACCTATTTGGCCTTGTATTTGGGGTAGTGCCCCTTTAAGAGCTCAGTGAATCAGAACACTTACCAAAATCAGCTGTATATGTAAAAAATGTGTTTTAAAAAAAAAGTCACATTCAAAGTCAGAAAGTGAGTCAGAAGAATTTTTTGAGGCACAGCTACCACAGACATTGTAGCAACTCCCTGTTGCTTTATGTTGCCTTGTGTCATTAAAATCAAGCCTTTGTCTGTGCAGTAGACAAATGGTCAGCAATAGGCACACCAGGAAATAGCTTCAATTTGGCTTCAATTTAGGAAATATTTACTAGAAGCAAGCATAATATGTTGAAAATTCTTAATTTATTGAGGAATGTCATAATGTTATTGGTCACAGTATTTCATAAAGAGTTATAAGTGATATTATGAGACAGTGGATATTGGATATTGACATTTTTTCAACTCTACATAATGAAGAGCTCAGCTAATATTGAGTTACTCAGTTGAATAAAGAGTGTCTGCAGCAGGCAAGACATAACCTACAGCAGTTATGTACCCTAAAATAAATGTATTAAATGTAACACAATTTGAGTTATCTCTGTAACCGTGTGCTGGGTGTATACATAAAATACATTTGGGTTAATTTGAGCACACACTATTGAGTTATATGTAGAATCCACTGTTGCCAAAAATTGGTTAATGACGACTTATTTTTTAATCTTATTTCTGGTTTGTTAAAAAAATTCCTGATTATTTACTACCTAGATAGATATTTAAGTACATTTTTTGAAGCTTCCTTTTTCTTTTGTGTAACGTATTATATAGTTTTTGCCATATGTCTGCAGAGATTATAATTCATTCAGTTTTCAAGATGTGTTCTAGCTTCTTCCTGTTTTGACCTTGACCTTGTTTAGTGTATCTGTCATGGATTTTGTTAACCATGTCCACCTGTGTTTCAACTATAGCCATGTTTTATTACAAAAAAGACTGATAGAGTACAATAAATTGACATGCAAATATGTATACCCACTACAGACTCCAGTTCATTACAGTAAAATTTTTTATATATTTATAACTAGCATTATTTTAAAATAAAACACATAGTGTGAATGTAGCTCACTTGAAGTTGATTTAATCATTTTTTTTTTGTGTGTAATGTACAGGAATCAGAGGGGTAGTTAGGATCAATTTAGAAGAGGTTTATTAAAGATACAAACCACAAAAGCAACTACAAAAGTATAAACTATAAACAGTCCAAGGTCATGTACAAAAAGCACTTAACTTCTAGATCCAGAGGTTAATCAGTAAATGTGGTCAACATTACAAGCCAGAGTCAGAGCACAGAACAGAAACAATATTACTAGAACCAGAGAATAAATTTAAAAAAATGAAGAAAACCAAGAAGTGCAGCAAAAGTCATACATGAAACAGCAATCAGGAATAAAAGCACAGACATCACACAAATGATTCAGTTAATGCTTCACACTTGACTAAGTGTTCGTGTGCTTTATTTATTTATTTATTTATTTAGGAAGTCCCTGTTACAACTGGAGTAGAAAATCACTAGAATTCAAGGGAGGTTGCCCTCTGGTGGTGTGGCAGTGAATTGTTCCTGCTAGACGTGACACTAAGCCTTCTATGTGCAAAAGGAGAAACTCTATAGTCAAAAAACCACTTGTACTAAACAGCACAATATGTTTAATTACGATTATTTCAAGTTTTCATTGACTTTTAAGACCTTTCAGTTATCAGTGTTGAAATTTAAACTCACTGATTACTTTATTAAGAACTCCTGTACACCTCATTCATTCAATTATCTAATCAGCCAATCATTGTAACAGCAGTGATTTGTAGCTAACAAAAGGCTACAATAATTCAGATAACCACTCTGTACAGTTGTAGTCAGCAGAAAAGCACAACATGTTGAACCCTGAGGTGAATAGGTCACGTCTGTCAGCCACGAACAAAAAGCTGAGGCAGCAGTGGGCACAGGTTCATCAAAACTGTTTCAGTGAGTCTGTGCCCACGACAGCCTCAGTTTCCTGTTCTTGGCTACTATGAGTGAAGCCCAATGTGGTCTGCTGTTGTAGCCCATCCACCTCAAGGTTTGTTTTTTTGTGCATGCTGAGATGCTTTTCTGCTCACTACAGTTGTAGAGGATGATTATATAAGTTATTATGTCCTTCCTGACAGCTCAAACCAATCTGGCCATTTTCCTCCTACCTCTCTAATCAACATGGTGTTTCCACCCATAGAACTGTCGCACTCACGCTATGTTTTTGTTTTTCACAACAATCTGTATAAACTCTATAGTGTTACCTGTGAAAATCCCAGGAGATCAGCAGTTTCTGACATACTCAAAGCAGCCCATCTGGCACCACCATACCATGGTTAAAGACATAAAAAATTTTTATTCATTCTGATGTTTGATGTAAACATTATCTGAAGCTCTTGAGCTCTATTTGCATGACTTTATGCATTGTGCTGCAATTACATGATTGGCTGACCAGATAACTGCACAAATGAGCAAGTGTATATGTATATGTACATGTTGCATAAGGTGTGTTAGTGATAAGTTAATAAGTGATACTGTAATGAAGAATATTTGTAAGGCTCATTGAATGTTCATGAATTTGATGGACTCTGCAAAGATTCATTGTCCTTTTCCTGTATTGATAACAGTACAGGCCCAGGAAGGAGGGCTGATCTGTTACAGTGATCCACTCTGCTGTCTTGACCATATTTGTAACCTGATTTTGTCTTGTTGGAAGGCTGAGACAAATCAAACAATGATGGATGTGAAGAAAACTTAGTCAAATTTCATGACCCTTAAACTTTAGGTCAGAGAGCCAATGTAACCTGTGATTAAAATAATTAATGAATTCACAGATCATAATAAACATTTTCTTTAGAAAATGAGCAAATGATTACTTACTTCATTCACAATAAATAAATGAAAGAAACACAGTTCATGTGGCTGACACTGACAGTGCTTGAATAGTAATAACCAACAGTTTACATTATACCTAGGTAAAATTCATCAGTAAAGTGCCTACTTGAGATTCATCTAAATAAAGCTGCACACCCATGATTACTGGTCAAAAGGGCAGGTGTCAAATATCGAGAGTGATATATCAAATGAAGGGAGTGTGGGTGTAGCGACATCCTCTCACCCCTCACAGTATGAGTAATGACGTGTTCAGTCAGTGACTCAATGAGTTAAGAGACCCATATAATCTGTCCATTCGGTTCTGATCAATAAGGCAGCAGAAGTGCCTTTTCATGTGAAAACACAGTAACACAGAAAACACTGCTGACGTCACTTCTAAGAAATGGAAAGAAAATTAAGTAAACACATTATTTCATCTGGAGCACTCTTGATAACCTGATAATGATGTTCAACAAAACAAGCAAACAATTAAGTAAATGAGCATATTGATAAGTAATTATGTGGAATATGTGACTGTACTGCAGTACTGGAAATTGTCACAACCAATTTACTAATTTGCAGGACTGTTAGATTGAAATTTGCAATGTGGGAATGGGAATGGTAATTTTAATACTGTGCATGAGGTCAGAAGAGGTTAGAAGAGTCTTATCCTTGCACCAGTGCTAAAAAAGGTTTACAAGGTGGGAATGCAAATTTTAGCACTAAAATGGGATTGACTTTTCAACTTTTCCTGATTTAATGCTGGATTTGTATTTTTGTATTTTCAAGGCAGAAATTTGTACATGTTACTTTTTAAATTTTAAAAGAAAGCAATTTAGGTTAGGTAATGCTCCCAATAACATTTAAGAATCTGTGGAGCTTTTTAGTGACCTTTGTTTTTACCATTGTTTCTGTATTTATAATATGTAATTAATAATATAATTGTAATAATTTCTTCATTCACGTGCTCTTCACAACTGGTATTCAATTAGCTGCAAAGGGAGAATATGCACATTATAAGCTTTAGTACTTACAAAAAATCTTTATTAGTTGCAAAATGTTGATGGTACTGTAGGTAGTGCTGCTGCCTCATGGCTCTGGGGTCTCTGGTTTGATCCTAAGAACAGGTTACTGTCTGTGTGGAGTTTCTGGTTTACTTCAACCTCCCAAATGCCAGTAGGTGGACAGGCTACTCTATATTGCCCTAAGATGTGAATGTGTGTGTGTGTGTGTGTGTGTGTGTGTGTGTGTGTGTGTGTGCACCAATAAGCCATAACATTAAAACCACCTGCCTTATGTTGTGCAAGTGCCTCTTGTGCCACCAAAACAGCCCTGATTCATTGAGGCATGGACTCCACAAGACCTGGAGATGTGCTGTGGTATCTGGCACCGAACGTTAGTAGCGGATCCTTTTAAGTCTTGTAAGTAGCAAGATGGGTCCTTGATGGATCAGACTTGTTTGTCCGACCCATCCCACAGATGCTCAATTTGATTGAGGTCTGGGGAATTTGGATGCCAAGTCAACACCTTGAGTTCTTTGTCATGTTCCTCAAACCATTCATGAACAGTTTTTGCAGTGTGGCAGGGTGCATTGTCCTGCTGAAAGAGGCCACTGCCATTAGGAAATACCAGTTCCGTGAAGGGGTGTACCTGGTCTGCAACAATGTTTATGTAGGTGGTACGTGTCAAAGTAGTATCCACATGAATGCCACAATATGAGATTTCCCAGCAGAACATTGCTCAGAGTAGCACACTGCCTTTGCTGGCTTGAATTCTTCCTGTACTGGGTTCTGGTGCTATCTCTTCCCAAGAAGCAATGCACACACAACTGACTATTTTACATGATGTAAAAGAAAAGGTGATTCATCAGACAAGACCACCTTCTTCCACTGCTCCATGGTCCAGTTCTGATGCTCACGTGCCCATTACAGGTGCTTTCTGTGGTGGACAGGGCTCAACATGGGCACGCTGACCGGCCTACTGCTACGGAGCCCCATACATATCAAGCTGCAATGCACTTTGTTTTAACACCTTTTTATCATAAACAGCATTAACTTTTTCAGCAATTTGTGCTGCAGTAGGTCTTCTCTGGTATCGGACCGAACGGGCTAGCCTTCACTCCCCAAATGTTTAAACAGGGCGCCCATGAGCCTGTCGCCGGTTCACTGGTTGTCCGTCCTTGGACCACTTTTGGTAGGTACTAAGCACTACATACCGGGAACACCCCACAAGACATGCCATTTTGGAGATTCTCTGACCCAGTGGTCAAGACGTCACAATTTAGCCCTTGTCAAAGTCACTCATGCATTTTTCCTTCTTCCTACTTTCAACTTCAAGAACTGACTGTTCACTTGCTGCTTAATATATCCCACCCTTTGACAGGTGCCACTGGAATGAGATAATGAACATTACTCACTTCACTTTTCAGTGGATTAGTGTTATGGCTGATTAGTGTATGTGTGCATGTGCTGGCATGGAGCCCTACAATGGACTAGTATCTCATCCAGGATGCATTCTTACTGTACACCCAGTGTTCCCAGGAGAAGCTCTGGATTCACTACAACCCTGACCAGGGCAAAGTGCTTTATTGAAGATAAAAAATGATGATCCACAAGGTTGATAAATGCTTAAATAATAATGCTTAAATGACACAACATTAGCTAAAACAACACGATAAAATTATTTACATGAAAATCAAAGAATCCTGCTTGGACCTTTAATCAAAGACTGTTTATTACTTCCACTTTGCGTGTTAACTGTTGTTTTACTGCTCAGTAATAGTACTTACTAAAACCACTGTGTTTATCTGTGGTCTACCCTGTGGCTGTGTGTATGTGAGTGGACATGTTTTTCAATCTTGGTGGGGGAAAAATGTTCCCACAAGAATAGGAATACCAGACAACTTTGACCTTCTAGGGACAACTGGTTGGTCTCCACAAGGAAAATCTGTAAACAAAACCTGCTGCTTTTATTTTGACCGACCGATCGACTGACCTTCTAATAAAGTAACTCACAAGGATAGTAAGACAAATGTGTGTAGCTGTTTTTTTATCTCTACACTACATCTTGTATTTATTTCGGTACATTTGTAAAAACATGTTTGCAGCAATTGTATCACTGTCTGTTCCTCTAACAGCTGCACACCATACAGATCTATGGAAGGCTATCAGTGTTAGAGAATAGAGAATGAGAATAGAGAATGAGGTTATTTTCATTTTACCCTGTTATTAACAGAGCTTATTGTGGAGTGCAGGGAAGAACTGCAGGGGTGAACACTATTTTCTTTGCCAAGTGTGCTAGCACCCTGACACACCAGTCCATTCATAACCAGAGCATTCTTATCTTATAATTGGGAGGTCAACACCACCTATTAAGTACAATCTCGGATGTGACGTCTTTAAAGGGAGTGAATGTCTTTACTATGGTCATAAAGTGATCTCATTTAGGTCATAGATCACAAGCTAGTCATACACCCTGAACATGGAATAATATTCAAACTTTAGTATCCTTTAGGGCATCTAAAAATGCTAATTCAAAGAATCTTGTAATAAATAATAAAAATATGACTAAACTAGATTTAGAAATCTTCTACATAGCTTACCTCTATCATTTTCTAATAATGTTGGCACAGTCATATGATGTTATGGTTGTAAATTCCATTGAGCAGAAAAACCCTTGGCAGATACACTATATTGACAAAAGTATTTTGAGGCCTGACCATTACACCAAGAGGGACTTTAATGATATTGCATTCAAATACATAGACTTTAATATGGAGTTGGTCCCCTCTTTGCAGCTATAACGGCTTCTTGGAAGGCTTTCTACAAGATTTTGGAGCATTTCTGCGGGAATTTGTGCCCATTCATGCGGTAGAGCATTTATGAGGTCAGGCACTGATGTTGGACGAGAAGGTCTGGCTCGTAATCTCCGTTCCAGAACGACCTATTTTGTTTCACAGTGTGTAAATGGAGATTGCATGGCTATGTGCTTGATTTTATACAACTGTGGGAATGGGTCTGATTGAAACACCTGAATTTAATAATTAAGAGGGGTGTCCCAATACTTTTGTCCATATAGTGTATCTCAGATGAAGTTTTATGGAATGACACAGATAAATAAATGAACACTTATAGCCTAGAAAACATCAAAAACAAAAGAGTGATGCATGTGAGTAACAAATGGCTGAGAATCACTGAGCATTAGCAAGCAGCACTCAGCGATGTCATGCTTATGTGTACTAAATGGGAGCCTTGTATCAGCATTCTCATATAAAAAACATTGATCTCACGCCATACAGTACACCCAACCTTAAGAGGAAAAGTCAAACACGGAGGGAGCAGAGCTTCAGTTTGTTGGTCCGGTGAACCATGGGTCTCAAAACCCCTCTCTCTCCTCCACAGTCCTCATTTACAAAGTGCTCGCTACAAAACTGAGCGTTACGGCTAACTGAAGGATTCTTTTGTTTCAGTTGCTAATGAAGAAGAAGTGCTTGCTGCTTAAGAGGCAAGTAGTATGAAAGTAAAGTTTATCTTTGGTTTTTGACTCTATAAAACTCATCGCTGAATCCAGGGGCAATATAAAAGTGACACCCCCTTGCATTGCTTAAAACAGTTACACTGACAGTTAAACCTCTGAGGATTTTTTAAGTGGGTATCCATATTATGAAATTATACTATGTTAATCAAGTGTTTCATGTCTTCTTTAAATATATAAAGCCAGACTAATGAAACTAAGAAAATTTCTCATCATGAAACCAGGTGTCCTTTAATATTTTAAAAGAGATGTAATGCTAAGAAAAATATGGTGTCCAGTTGTCCTGTTGCACAAATGCTCAATATTTTGGTGCCATTAAAGCCAGTTTCCCTTCATATAACATTCAATGGTTATTCTTTCAGTAACCTTCAATAAACTACTGTAATTATAATGTAAATAAGCCTCTTGATGAGATAAGGCAGTTCTTAATCAGACTGATGGGAAAACATGAAGCAACATGAAGCAAGACAACAGAAATAAACCAGTCATTTGTACATGTGGTTTATTTGAAGTATGTCAATGTTTTACTGCCATCTTTAAAATAGAGGAAAAAAATGCCACCAATATTGGACTGCATTGAAATTATGCACTGAAGCTACAGAGGATATGAAAATGTCCCTGTGTTAATATGGCTGGTTTTTATAAAGTAAAGAAATGAAACGAAGATAAGTCATGTCAGAAATTTACAACCCTCTGTGTGAAATTACAACGTATAAAAATTAAGTGAAGATACCACATAGGCTTCGTAATCTCTTAGAGGACCATGGCTTCAGCAGTCATATGAAACATCCCAGCTATGTCCCAAATTATAAAAGGTTGTACACACTTAACCTGGCTGTAAGTGGCTGTAAGCCTGTAACCAGGTTGTAACTTTTTTATTTTTCCTATTGTTCCCAAAAATGTTGAGTGTTTTTTACTTAATTTTATACGTTATGATTTCAAATGAAGGTGGAAAAAGTTCTGACCTAATTTATCTAAGTTTCATTTTTTTCATTTCATTTCACAGATATCAGCCATTTAAACAGGAGGGTGTAGACTTTTCATATCCACTGTACCTGTAAGGGGAATGACACTTCAGTTATTACCATCACAAAAACAAAAATTCATATTCTGGAACACACAATGTTTAAAAGTCTATTTTCTGTGTCATTCCTGACACAATACCGCCACACAATGGTGAATAAATATCACCATCAATACAGAATCTGTTTCCTAATTAACATTTCATTCAACAAACTGCCACTATACTTTGCATAAATTATTTGAAAGGGACCTACAGCCATCTTTGAGGTTTTGGGGCTATCAATTAAAATAGCCATTCTTTAAATCATTGCACTGTGTAAGACCTTACAAAGAGGAAGTATTAGACATTTAGAATTATGAAGTGAAATGAGTAAATACAACATATCTTAATAACCAGAAATAGATGATTTGTAAAGGACTGAAAATATTTTTATATATTTTAAAAAAGCTACAAAATTATATCTCTTAAACGACACAGTATAAACTCCAGGTTGTCATGTCTTTTAAGTGCGTCCTCAGGTCCTCAAAACAACATTTACTTTAACTATGTCATTGCCTGTTTTAAGTGTTGTCTAAGTTATTAAATACTTCTCAGTACTATGAAATGTTATTAAAAAAAAAAACAGTATTAATTGGGGTTGACCTGCAGCAGCACAAATACCTGTATTCAATGGAAATAATGGCCCTTCTTAAATCACCCAAAACTTGTTTTTATGACTGTTATTTTTCTTTCACAATTCAAAATGAATTTTAATTTACAAATTGAAAAGAAAATACACAGTTCCCACCCTTTTCATCTGCAAACCAGTAATTACATATTAAAACATTTTATGACACAATAAAATTCGCATTAGATTTTTCAGTGGGACTTTCATTTGCTAAAAGAGTGCAGCAAAACCTCTACATTAAAAATTTCCAGTTCTGACCAGTCTGCACACTCAATTTAGATTTAACAGATAAAGTTATATTTTTCATCATTCTACACTTAATGCCAATTGAACTATTTCTAAAAAAGTTACCATACACTTTATAATTATATAAAATAAATAAAACCTCACATCTTTCAACTAGTTATTCCTAAATAAATTACAGTAGACTTAAACATCTATCATTGACTTGAGATGATTAACAGATGAATGTACAGATTAGTTTACTTTCACTAGGTGAAAAGTCGCATGATTGACTCATCATGATTGTTTTTAAACTGCTTAGATCACGATCAAATAAAAATCTAGCAAGCCTGAATCCTCCTGAAAGTCAGCGTCAGCTATAGAGTCAGCCTTGTGTCCACCCCTTTCGGTTTCTCAACACAGGAGAACCAATCTGAATAAATTCATGAGTATTCCTTAAAGAGTGTCAAGGAGAGGAACCACAAGAATAAAAGATTTAAAAAAAAAATTGTAGGAAAACAGGAGCACACCTCCTTTTTAAGAGAATGAGAATCTAATCCAGTTTACATAGTCAGTTTACTTCATGCATGACTTATTGCTCAATTATGAGCAATTAGGCTCAGACCTGCAGGTGTCGAAGATGAAAAAGAATAATTTGAAACACTTGAGTGACAGCCACCATACATAAGGATTATTGAAGAATCAATCATATCACAAGAGAAACAGAAATTCCTTACATTCTGGCTAGCATCGTACCTTAAAGTGTCATAAAATATTAAGAGGGTAAGGTTAGTTCACTGTCGAAGGTTTTTGTCCCATCATGCTCTAGGTCTTTTCCTCTGGATCTCAGGCACCAGTGTGGAAGCTGCACTCAGAGGCCCGGAGTATGATGTGCTGAAACTCTGCATTCCAACAACCAGACACTTCCAGGTGTAGCGAAGCGCTTTTCCAAAGTTCTGAGAGAGGAAGAGACAGAAAGTCATTAAATGTAAAAGATGCAAAATATATCAAAGCTTATTTAATAATCCTACAATTCTACCAGTTGAAGTATGTGAAGTATTAAATGTGTGTGTGCCTAATATGCAAAAAAAAACTTAGAAGGATTTCCAGACTTTCACTCAAGGAATGTAATCCGCATAAATATGCAAATTGTAAATGCCCTTTGTACCATCCGTACCTTATCCACACCCCTACTGTAATGCTGTAGGCATCATTAGAACTTAGCTAGCTATACAATTAATGTCTAGACGACAAGTTCATGTCTTACTTTTGTCAAGGGTAGTTTCATTTTATTTGATCATACACAATATTGCCAAACATTTGAAGACATCTTACTATCACACTCATATGTACTCATCCCATTCACAGGGCTCTCCATTAGATTTTGGAGTGTGGCTGTGGGGATTTGTGCTCATTCAGCCACAACAGCATTAGCGAGATCAGGTCCTGATGTCAGGTGAGGAGGCCTGGTACACAGTCAACAGTCAAATCCATCCCAAAGATGTTCAGTGGGGTTGAGGTCAGGGTTCTGTGGCAAACCACGTCTTCATGGACCTTGCTTTGTGTTCGAGCCCCTTAACTGTAATGCTACAGCATACAAAGACATTATAGACAATTGTGTGCTTCCAACTTTGTGGCAACAGATTGGGGAATGCCCACATAAGGGTGTGATGGTCAGGTGTCCACAAACCTTTGGCCACATAGCACATTCTGAGCAGTTACAGTTGCCCAATGTGACAAAATATACTATAACAACCTACGGTTTGTAGCTTTAGCAACAAAATATTTAAAATACATGTTCTCTCATAGGAGTTCTCCAGGATAGGTCCAAATTTAGTCACTGATAAGTCACAAACTGAGTTCATATGTAGCAGTACCAAATCATTTTATATGGAAATATATTTAAAAACATTATATGATTAGCATGGCACAGTGGCACAGCTCCAAGGTCTCCAGTTCACCCCTGAGCTCAAGTTACTGTCTGTGTGGAGTTTCGGTGTATGTTCTCCTCAAGTCAGCATGGATTTCATTTTTATTTTATTGTATTTTCTTTCTTTCTTTCAATTACATTTGGTTTGTTTGCAATGTTTTATGGCCTAATGTGATTTTGAAGTATTTTTCTTTCTTTTTATTTTGTTTTGTATTTAATCCCCAATAAACCCATCTCATTTGGGAGTAGTGGTACCACTTAAATATATGCTAAATCAAACCTCTTAACAAAATCTAAAATATTACATTTGTCCTGCCTGCAGTTCTGATTAATCACATGCATTACACGTCATGTCAGTGGCATAAGCGTGAGGTCGTTGTAACATATATTAACACTGCCTTGTTATGAAAACCTCTAAAGTCTATCTAATGTGATTTCAGGGAGAAATATTTCGTTATTATTATTTTATTATTGTTATTATTATTGAGTTCAATCTTTTATTAAACCAGACAATAGTCAGAAAAATAGCTTGACCAGTGACACATTTCTTATCATTTTGTACTGGCCTGGTGTCAGTGCTGCTGTCCCACCTAGAGCCGTTTCTTTCACGTGACCAAATAGCCTTACTTATTTACTTATCTAAACTTTAACAAAAGTGCACATACTTTCCTGAACCTCTTATATTTCTCCTGTTTTTCCCCGTGGTTTTCTTCTGTGGCTGTATCCGAGGCTCTGTCCTCCTCCAGAGGCTCGTACTTGTCGGGCAGCACGCTGAAGTGCACTTGTTTTGATGACTTCTCTCTGCGGCCAGTGGACTTCGTGCACTTCTGGTTTTGCGGCTCGCGCTCACGCACACACAGCTCTGAGGAAAACTCCTCACACCTCGCGCCCACAATCTCGTCCTCAACGCGGCTGATGATTTTCGATTTGTCCTCCTTTTTGTTTTTCCACTTCTGTTTGGATCTACGAAGTTTCCTCCGCGACATTTTGTGATCCGGCTAAAACAACTCGGTCCGAGCCCGTCACCTTACTGACGTAATTAACTGAACTTGCGCGCATGCGCAGTGCAAGGCAGATCTATAACGGATTTGTACAGGTATAAAAACTGGCGAAAGTTGGCTATTTTGGAGATATCTAGCATACCATGTGGACCTTCATTTGTCAGATGTACATAATTATTATATAGCTAAACATGAATGGGCATAAACCTAATTAGATTTAAACACCATTTTCCTGGCCAGGGTTATTGTAGATCCAGTCCATCACATAGCACCATGCACACACACATTCACACTCATTCATCTATGGCTTATTTAGCATAACCAGTCCAACTACCCACAATCTGCAGAAACACATGCAGACGAGAGAACATGCACAGAGAGTCTACACAGACAGCAAACTGAATTCTGAATCGAACCGTGGATCCTGAAACTATCCACGCACCTCAATTCAGTTCAGTTCAGTTTTATTTGTATAGCACTTTTAACAATGGACATTGTCACAAAGCAGCTTTACAGAAATATATAAATTCCAGTTATAAACATTACACTTATGAATCTATAAATTTATACAATTTAAAAATATCCCTAATGAGCAAGCTAGTTGCGGCAGTGACGAGGAAAAACTCCCTGAGACAACAAATTTTGAGAGGAACCAGACTCAAAAGGGAACCCATTCTTATTTGGATGACACCGGATAGTGCCATTAGAATTAAATCCCTTCTATAACTGTGTGTTATATAGTCAAAAAGTACAGTTGTGTAGCATGAAATTCACTGTAGTTTTAACATGAAGTCTATTTTGTTGAAATTTCAACCGATTCACTAATGGAGACTTGAGTGCAAGATTATTTGTGGCAAAGTCCTAAAGTTATAATGTGAATTGTTGGTCTAAGTCATTGCAGCAGAACCGCTTGTGTCAACAGCAGTCCAACACCACCTTCACAGTTTTGAAGAGTGTGTTCAGGTTGTTCATATGTGCGATCCTTAACAAGAGCAAGGGTTTCCTAGTGATGATAACTTCCCATCTCCAAATATTATAAAATCAAATGTATAATGTTTTTTCTTATTATTATAATAATAGTTATATCCACACAGAACACATGATTGTCATGAAGTTTGATTTACAGCATGCTGCACTGTTAAACATTTCACTGCATTACTACTTCTTAATAGGTGTACACAGCACATGAACAGATCCTAAGTTGTTGGTTTGATATAATGCAAGTCACATAGTGTGTAAATCACTGAAATTAAAATATCATTAAAATATCAAAATAAATAAAAAGTATTAAATATTAAAATAACAGAATCTTAAGGTATATGAAACCACCAAGGTAGTTTCCTTCAGAACTATTGGAGTATTCTTATTTGCTAATTTCTTTGCCAATAGCAATCTCATCATCTCTTGATTTTTACTGTGAGCCTATAAGCTCCCACAGAGAGTCTAATAAAAAGGAAATGTAATGTTAGACTTTTTACTGTATTTGTGACAGTTGCGTCCTTAAAACAGACATATATTCTACTGTTTGTGTTGCTATGCGGCAGCGTGGGCTCTGCAGACACAGAGTAACTAATTTAATAATTTGGACCATTTTGAAATTCAGAAGTTCTTGTGAGCTGTTTAATTTTGTCAAACTCTTATATTTCAGGGCAGAGGGTAAGCTGTTTGTTCTGCCAGGCCCCTAAGGAGTTGGATGATAGATATTACCAGTGCCTAAATTGTTTGGGACATGAGCTCCTTCAACAAACATTTACAGAGCCTTGTACTAAATTCAGCATGCCAACAGTGTGTGAAGATGTGGGAAGCTCTCAGGCTATGTAAATATTGCTGATTATTCATTATCCTTCCTCTGATGTATTGTTGAAGCAGGGAGTGACATGAACAGCAGAGCTTCTTTGCTGTCTTGTTGTGTCAGGAAGAGAAATGGATGGAAGGCTCAGATTCTCAGCCCTATGGAAGTGGAAGTGTGAGCACCTTTACAACATTTGAACAAAAAGTTGCAAATGTTGCAGTTAGAAGTATACAAGGCAGCATTATCTGCACACCAGTGATAAAGGAACAGAATGACTCTGCGCTCCATGCAGAATGACAGTCCAATAATGGGACTTGGACTTGCTGCACAGTTGTGTAACTTGCCAGTTGGAACAAAGAACATGGAGAGAAGTGTTTTCCCCCTCAGACAGCTTTTAACTACACTGGCTATCACCACAGCCAGACAAGCATGTGAATTATATGTTATTGCTCAGCACACAGTATCTACTTTATAGACCAGAGTTCAAAGATGTCAGGCTGTAGTCAAACTCAGCATTCCTGTCAAAGTTATTGACATTTCAGCATATTAATAAACTTATCAACCTATCTGCTCTTGAAGATCAGAATATGTGAGAATATCTGTACAAGGGCTACGTGGATATGACTGTCAATTAGCATGTCACTGACCAGCTGTTTGTTTACTTATGGAGCACCATAAAAGAGCTGAGTAATGAAAAATTTTGCAAAGACATACTGGAACACAGACCTGTCTATTTCCATTCCATGTCATTCGACGCACGCAATGGCCACCCCCTGCGGTTAGTAATGCTGGCTACAGGCTATACGAATTCAGCCTGATTTTGACACAAATTTGTTTTGTCTAGCACGTTTCAAGTGTTGGATACAAATATGATCATCAATGATGAATGGGCCTAGTAGTGTGACATAATTGAAGAAAAGTGATGTGGTGTCTGGGATGCCCCACAAATCCTGGACAAAACGTCTACCATGTAGGATTTAATGTATTTTCTCGCCTAGTTTGACAACTGCTAAGATGTGTTCCCTGATGCTCCTTCTGTAGCCATGATTGACAGTTTCTTGACCCTTTCTCCCCGATGACATGCATGGATGTGAACAATAATTGGTCAGGGTCAAACTTGTAGTTTTGCCAGTCTCCTGGCCAAGATATGGTAAAAAGTTATTGCGCTATGATTGCCTAATCTGACATGGTGATGATCTTGAAAGATAAAAATATTGTGTAGTCTGATCCCGGTATAAAAGGAGTGTCAGATTTTACAGATTGATTGTTGTTTCATCACACCCCATGACTCTGAGATGAGTTAGATTGATTATAATCCAGAGTGTCCAAGCTTTCATTCTCATTAGACATTAGGATCAACATTTTGATTGATTTGCATCCTCAGTTAAATATGGCATCCGGTATTATTATGTGTGCTTTCTGGTGTCTGGCAGGGAAGTATTACGAACACTCAAAATAGTTCTGCTAGTCCAAAACATAAGGGAGTAGAATGGAAGCTAACATTGGTAATTGTGTTTCTGCGACTAAATAAAGGGCCACCAGGCTGTCTGGTTACTTTAGATTAGCTAAAGTAAATTGTATCTCTGAGATTGCTTACTAACGACTATTAGTCCAGATAACTGTCAGTACATTGATATTTGAGCATGTCAATTCTGTATTCCAGCATGCAAAGGCCCATGTTAGAATGTTTTATCACCTTTTACAACAGACCAAAGTTTGTATTTAGTCAGAGGGAACCTGAGCAAAGTTCAGCACATTGTACAGATATGTTTCATATTATGTATAGGGCATGAGTTCAGTTTGTGACCAAGATGAAACTATTAGTCTTACAATGTAAAAATAACCAGAAATTACCAGCTGAGGTCATTAAGATATGGTATATTAGCTGTTACTGTAGTGTCTTATTTTCCTCCAGGGCTGAGAAACTGTATTCTTTAGGAGGCTTTAAATCAGTGCAGTAGTGTAATTTAGGATGTAATGTTCCAAGATAACACACTTTGCTTTCAAAATTTCAAAATAAAACCAAAAAAGATACACTAGATCCATCCATATATTGCTGCTAGATTTTTTTTGTCAACAAGGCAGTCTGAATGTAAGAATGTACGTATCTCTTAGGCCTCTGTCCTGTGATTCAGACTGCTAACTTATTATATGAAATCATCAGACTAACATATACTTTTTTACTTCACATTGTGCTTGACATGGGCCTACCATAATAGATTTACCAAAAGCCATTAATTTAGAATGCAATGTTGCTATGCTCACTCATGTGGGGTGTATTATATTTAGATGTCATATATAAATATATATATTAAATTCCAAGTATATGTTATATACAAACCTCTATATATTTACTTGTTCATTTGTTTTTATATCACATCCCAGAACTAGTAGCTGACAGATGAACTACAATATGAGGTTAAGTATACTTGGCTACAGTTTTACATATTTATCATTCTTAATATGCAGTTTACACATTTTTTTTTGGAATTAAATTTATACATATCTATGGTTTTAAGACTATAAATTGTAACTGTAAATTTTATTATACTAGGTATTTAAAAAAGGAATATTTTCCTTTATTCTGGAAACCCGGGATGATAAAACTTTGGCACTATATAGATACCAGGCCACTGTCTGTGATCTGATTGGAGGAGCAGGTGAAGGATAGGAGAGGCTTATAAAAACAGATTATCTGGGAGGTAGACACAGTTAGGTGAGAGTTTGTTAGGAAAAGAAAAACAGAAGAGTAACGACCTGAGCTTTTTGGTGTCATCATGGGTGACACTAAGCTCTGTCTGTTTCTTCTTCTCAGCGCTTATGCCTTTGCTGGTAAGATTCGTATTAAAATATTTTATCAAATTGAATTGAGACTTAGATAATATTTTCCTTTAAATCATTTGGCTAGATGGAGGTAACAATGTCAGTTGAAGTTATATTCATTTTTGGAAGACCTTTTTTGAATATATAGGTAAATTATAGATATACCTGCAATCAATTATACATGTTTATAAAGTAGCGGTCCCTGAGTGATTCCTGTGGTAAGTAGTGCAGTTTCTTGAAGAGATTATGTGATTTTTATTCTTTTTTTTTTTTTTTTCAAAATCAGGGGTGAAACAGTAAAGAACATTAGCAGTAACCACAAATCCCAATATCAGTTTTCAGTATATGACAATATATGCTTATGTACCCTGTATTGAGTTTAAGTGACATGTACAATAAATTCAAAAGCATTGCTCTTAGCCTTTATCTGTTAATCAAAACAACAATAAAGTATTGTATACTTATACAAGTATGAAGTGTTCTCTTATACATACTTCTTTAAAATACCTATATAACAATTTCAAAAGTAAATTTGCAATGTCATTACTCATACCCCTGATCCAAATTTACTCTTATCTTTGAGTCTGGATTTAGTTTAAAGCAGTGTTAAGATTTTAATTGAATCAGATCAGTGGAAAATTATAAATGAAATTCCAAATTAACTGTACTAACTGTTTTTGAATGAGTTGTTCTCGTTCAATTATATCTTTCTTTCTTTTCCAGAGTCAAGCACTCAAGTGACTGATGAAGCGGCAGGAGAAGAATCATTGTGCCCATGTAAGTTATCCACTAAGTATATTCATCCAGTGTGTGTGTGTGTGTGTGTGTGCGTGTGTGTGTGTGTGTGTGTATATATATATATATATATATATATATATATATATA
>JAQQZU010044285.1:0-21354 GCA_030068025.1 Parauchenoglanis punctatus | reverse complement strand
TAAATTCTTTAAAAATCAGACAATGTGATTTTCTGGATTTTTTTTCTCATTTTGTCTCTCATAGTTGAGGTATACCTGTGATGAAAATTATAGGCCTCTCTCATCTTTTTAAGTGGGAGAACTTGCACAATCATTATAATCATCAGTTTAATCCTGCATGTCATCATGTGGATTTAAACACTAGTTACACTGCAGTGCGTCGAGCCGCGACAGCGCCTCCTAGAGGAGACGAACACGTTACGCGCAAGTACAAACGCTTCACCCTGCACGACCGGAGATTCGACACAGAAGTAGAAATCAGCCCTGAAACGTGAAACGACAGGTAACAGAAACTGATCATGACACTCCAGCCTGACAGCCACTCTTTACTCTGATCGGGATCAGGAAACGGATCACGCCTCAGAAATTCAGCGTGGCGCCAGGGGACCAAAACAACAACCTGCTGTAAATCTGCTTTGTCCTGAAATGCCTACTGAGCTGTCGTGGCCTAAGGCGACTGAAACATTACGTGCAGGAGGAGTTTGCCGACGTAGGCCACATCTTTTTATTTATGTGCAGATGTGGAAGAGTCGAAGTATTGCCTGTTCTTCTCAACATCCCATAATACTCAGCGTTCCAAGAATCGCAGTGTCCCTCTGGCCTTTTAAAAATGCCTGCCTTCAGGGCTTCCTGCTCTCGCTCTTCCACAGGAGGACACGCCGCCTCGTTCCAACTGCAGACAGAATGCTTCTGTCCCCTTCGGCTGCGTCCAATCTGCTACTGTCATAAACACATTCCTCTGCTGCCCGCGCTGCCGCTCCGAGCACGTCCGAAACGTTATCATACGCAACAGCTGTTAAACTGAACATGTGGCTGCTGATCAGGACGGAGCCAAAAACAAGCCACGTACCTGCACACTTTACTTTTTTTTCCTCTTAGCCGTGATTCTCAAATTCAAAAAGCTTTATTAGCATGACCATAAACGTGTACAGTATTGCTAAAGCATTGAAATGAGACAGTTTCATTAAAACAAATACAGTAACAATAACAATAACAAGATAAAATTAAATAAAAATTAAAAAAACAAACAAACAAAAAAAATAAATAAAGTTGTTAATAAAATAAGATTCTCTCTCTCTCGCGCTCTCTCTCTCTCGCTCGCTCTCTCTCTCGTTCTCTCTCTCTCGTTCTCTTGCTCACACTCTCTGTCTCTCTCGGTCTCTCATGCTCTCTCTCTCTCTCTCTCTCTCTCTCTCGCTCACGTTCTCTCTCGCACGCTCTCTCTGTCTGTCTGTCTGTCTCTCTCTCTCTCGGCTTCTAACAACAACGTGATCAATACTGACAGTGAAAGGGATTTTAACGGAAAGTTGTTCTGAGAAATCTCTTTGTAAGAGTGAACATCTTTATGTTTGCTTTTGGATTTGGTTTTAGAGATGGTTATATCATCCTAATCTGTGTGTAGAGGTGAGCATTTTGCCAAACGCATCACGTCACGACGCGCGGCCTGTATCGCAATACATGGGTATGCTAAACTTCCAGCAATTCTGTAGTGTTTTAACATTTTACAATTTGAAACATTCAGGTCATTAAACATTCATTTGGAAGTACGCTACATGCGCTCTAATACAGGCTTGGAAAGGGCGGGGTAAGAGAGGGGCATTCAGGGGGCTGCAATCAACTGAATCCTACATAGTGGACCTTTAATATAATATTGTGCTATGAAAATGTACCACAATCCAGCGTCAGGCCAGTACTGACACATCTCACGACTTTGTGTCTTTTATTCTGAGAGCTGTGTATAGTACACGTGGATCAGACAGTGCAGAGTAATAAAGGCTTTCTGAAGTCTCGTGACGGTTGTTCGAGTCATTAGTCCTGATCAGAAATCAACACAAGGAGCTGTCGGAGCTGAAGAATAAACAGCTTCGTCCTAGTCAGTCCTGATCGGAGTGATTTTCCTGTTCCTTGTAAACACACCTAAACCTGATTCTGTGTGTGTGTGTGTGTGTGTGTGTGTGTGTGTGAGCGAGCAAGGCTATCTGGATGGTGTGGTATTTTATACAGTCCCACACACACACGAAGCTGAGTGAGCTATGAGCTCAGAGAGATGTTTCCACAGGCTTTTCTTCTTCTTCTTCCTAAATCATTCTTCCTGGACGTAATCCTCACTCAGGTAGGGTTTAGTCTGTGTGTTCTGACTGATGACTGAGTGATGTACAGCTGTTATTACTGGAAGGAGCTGGTCTGTGCATGTTTGGGAAACGTGCGGGCTGCTTGTAGCACCTTGTTCTGTCCCCCAGCAGATTACAGCTCGGCAGTAAGTAACCGCGTCGGGGCGTTTCGCAGGACGGACGTGCACGGGCTTGCGCGCTAGCTCGTACACATGAGGTGGTTCTCCGTAGAGAGCGCGGATTGTCACAGATTGTCATTTCAAATTATCACGGCGTGGAATCGAAGACCGCTGAAACAGAACGATGCTTTCGGCTCTCATCATCCAAAAGATCGAAAAACGTTATTTGCGTAGCTGTAACCTGGTAAGATGAGGTGAAAGTGGTTTGTAGAAGGGTGAAAAATGACAAAAAAAGTCTTTTTGCATTGTGTACATTAGGCTAACAACACATTGTCGATACAATTGACCAGTTTTATTGTGGAGAAAGGTGGCAAGTGTTTACTTGAAGTAACAACAAAACAACTTGTAATTGTGGCGCCGACAAAAATGATGCTGAATCACGTGAAATGTGTAAGAAATCAGACACTTTGCTTTTATAGGAAAACGACGTGACTAATTTTGTACATCCAGAAGAGGATTATTCGTCTTGTACTGCAGCAATTCCGTTTTTATATTTCGAATAGAAAGGCAATTAATGTTCAATGTGATATTTACAGTTCCATTTAATGTAATGCTCACTTACATTACAGCAGCTATAAACAGTCTTTCCATCACCAGCTTGTCTTTTGCTTTTCTTCTCTAGAAGTCACAAAAAAATGCAGATTGTCATGTTATTTAAAAGAAACAACAGATTGTGAATTCCTGAAGACGTTCACGTGTTCCAAGTCGCTGGCGCTGGAGGCTCCTCCCATCAATGTTAAATTAACGTCTCTGTGCAGGAAACATCACGTCATTGACGATGGTACGTTTTTCTTTAAAGCGAAGTTTGTTGGTGATTTAGATTGTGTAAAGTCTCGCTCCGATGGAGTCGTTACTATAGAAACGATCAGGAGATTTCGGCCGAGTGTGTGAATGTAAGTCATGTGCTGTTAAGTGAATCGACACCTTCTGACCAATCAGAATCGAGGGTTCAGCAGCGCTGAGTGATGGGTTGTGTGTTATTTAGTCGTGAGTGAATTCTCCGTACGTGAAGCGATTTTTAAAAATCCATTTGCTGAGGTTTGCAGTGTAAACGCCCAACTCGCTCTAAAAGTCTGAGACGCAGCTTCTTTCTCCTGAACGAATAAGTGTAAATGTAGAGTGTGTGTGTGCGTGTGTGTGTGTGCGCGTGCTCCATAAGGTGACTAATACACACTAATGCGCTAATGGGAATATTCCACTTTTGCAGTGTACACATGCTGTCACAGGATTCAGCAACTTAAGTCTTGTGATTGAAGTGACTCATGACTCATGTATCAGATTCATGAAGTGGAACGGCTGTCAATCTGGACAAACACTGGGATTTCTGTTGATCCAACAATCCTGTGTCATCGAGCAAATACCGTTAAGAGAGTGGATTTATTTACAATTAATCAAGATATCTGTTCTACGATGTACCGTAATGTTCTCACACGCAAAGAGTTCGAGTCGCAGGAACCGCAGAACCCAGAGGAAGCCCACGTGAACGATGCCGCGCAGCGCGTCACCTCATGATTCTGCATTCTGATTGGTCAGAAGGTGTTGGGTAATTTTCTATAACCGCAGCTACAAGGCAAATCACAGATTCATATCAAAGCGCTCGTTCTAATGCGTCATCGTTTCTATAGCAACAGCACGGAGAGGATCTTGCACACCTGATGCTTGTGGATTGTTCATGGTGAAGTTTGCTGTAAGGAGACGTTTAGAGTAAGAGTAACGCTCTGTAATGGTGCATTTAAACAGCGAGTTTGTAGCGTTTTCCTCTGAGGCGTTTCCACCTCTCATTACCATGACGATGGGTTTTTTTGCCTCCGTATTGAGAGTGAAAACAGGAGGAACCCGTCTTGCAAACGGTCCACAATGTTTAATGTAACTTTAAATGGATGAAAAGCATGATGACTAAATTTTAAAACAATGTATTTGCTGTGGTGTAAGAGGAATAAAACACTGCTGGATAGGCTGTAATGGGAAGTAATCCGTTTCTGGTGTGGTGATTGTTACGCCGCTGCATCAAGGATTATTTTTCTGCACAAGATCGAGTGTTTTATTCTTTCCTTTTTGTCCAGTACAAAACAAAGGATGTCGCTATAAAGTACACTGATGAACTGTGTGTGTGGGTGTGTTTGCGTGCTGAGATGCTTACAGTGATGAATGAGGATACAATAGTATATAATTAGGTGCTAACTTTGTTTGCTAATACCAGACCATTCAAGTTTTGCCACTAACTGAATCTGTAACGTTAATGTAAATAAGTGTGTGTGTGTGTGTGTGTTTATATACAGATAGTAGGATAGTAAGGTTTGACGAGACATTTGGATGGTCCTGCCAAGAATGTGTTCTTTTTTTTTCTTTTCTTTTTTTAAACACAATAATAAGAAAAAACTAAAGAGCCAAAAAAAAGTTTCCTTTTCATTATGAGGTTAGTGTTCTGGTCAGATGTAGCATTTTCTTAGCTGTATTAATCATTATATTAATGGAAGGTCCTCACAAGTATAGTGTGTGTGTGTGTGTGTGTGTGTGTGTGTGTGTGTGTGTACACGAGCGGTTTCATTTTTGATTTCAAATCCATTTCGGCTGTGTACGCTGTTGGGAAGTGGCCGTGTAGGTGAACCTCTGGAACCTTGCAGATGGAATTTGTGGCTATTTTTTTTGTCTCTTCTTTTTGGCTTCAGAAGTCAGGAGCCAAAACCCAATAAACCACAACCACAGAGCTGACCCGGTCCCGAGAGCGCCGATGCTGTGTGAACCATTCTGCTGGGAATATACAGCGAGGGATGAGGTCGACATGCTCATCCGAGTTCTTAGAAAGCGCACGCACACATTTTCATTTATAAAACAGGTTTTTTTTTTTGTCCTCCGTCAGGCAGTCGCAGCTGTAAAAGCACACTCGGTGCTGAGTCAAAGGAAGCAGGCGCTTCATACACTGCGAGTCACACACACACACACACGCACACACAAGAAACGTAGAAGCGTTTGTCGTTTTTTAATTTCTATTTATTTCTACACCCTATAGGATTTGCGATTTTGCGAAGGTGTTGATGTGAATCAGTAGAACCAGATTAAATAAAACCCGTATAATGATCGATGTTCTCTGGAAGTGGAGGTTCGTTTGGCGTTTATGGAAGCAGTCCGCAGTGTCCGAGGTAAAGCTGCAGGTTTTCCGGACGGAGGACGGAGGAATACGCTGTTTCTCAGAAACATGACGTCTTATTATGAGTTCAACAGGAAAAAACCAAAGTAAACTTGTTTCCCAGACATTCCTCGACATTTAGCTGTAAATATTAACAGATAAAAAGTGTATGTCATTCTTTAACAAGCAAAATCATATAATGAAGTGCCTGTGGAGTGAAACGCGTCAGGATCGCTGTACTGGAGAACGGTTCTGGAACAGGAACTCCACTTCATCTCCCCATCCTTTGTCCCATAATAAGAGGTTTAATCATGCTTTATTTCTTACTTATTATATGTATACACACTACCAGTCAAACGTTTGGGGTCACCTACTCTTTTTCATAGGTTTTTCTTTATTTTTTTTTCTTCTTTCTACGTTGTAAAACATTACTGAATACATCAAAACTATGAATATGGCATATACTGAATTATGTGGTAAACAAAAAAAGTGTAAATAAAACAAAAAACAAAATATGTTTCATATTTCAGTTTCTTCAAAGTAGCCACCATTTACCGTGATGATGCAATCGGCATTATCTTAACCAGCTTCATGAAGTCGTCACCTGGAACGCTTTTCAGTGAACACGTGTGCCTTGTTAATATGGATTACTATAGTTGTTCTATAGGGCTGTTTTAACAACCGCTCAACTAAGTAAAGAGAAACAGCAGTCCATCATTATCCAGTCTCTTTTAAAGTCTTAAAACATTGAATTAGAAGGTGTGTCCAAACCTTTGACTGGTAGTGTGTATGAGTTCAGAGTTGGCGAATCATTGGCCTGTTTATTATTTGTGAGTTTGTATTTGATTTGTAAAATAAGTCTGTGAATCAGTAGCCAGGTTTGTGTCGCAGTTCGAAGCGATATTTGAACAATTTTGACAAAACACAATCAGGAATGGGCCGTGTCGTCTGGGAAAAGCAGCTCATCATGCGAGCGTAAAAACTTAACCAGGTTCAGCGATATTCGAGTTGTTTGTTTTTTAAGGCCACATGTTTCTGCGTTCTCCTGTTGCGCAGTTTAACAGGAACCCGGATACTGATTTTCATATCAGATGGCACTGTATCGTCCACCCCCTTTTTTTACAATTTTCTTTTTAATTTTTATACATAGTCAACAAAAATGTACACACACTTCAGGAACACGTCTACACATGAATGTCCGGAAGCGAACGGCCACCACTTTGAGCACCTCTTGTTACTTTAGAGGCCAAAGGTAACTTGTGTTAATCTCGTGATGGGAATAAATTTAGTATTAAAATATTTATAGAAATTTTCTCTTTCCTGAAGTGTGTATACATTGTGTGTGTGTGTGTGTGTGTGTGTGTGTGTGTGTGTGAGAGAGAATGGAACAGCTGTCTGGTCTGCATCCTGACCTGTAAGTAATAAGTGCAGGCTGTGTGTGAATGAGTTGTGTAGATCTTTCACAACTTTGCGCACTCTACAGACTGCGCGTGACGCTCCGCTTCAGAAGCATCGACTGATATCGGTTGAGTAATAACCGTGTTCCCTTTAACTCCTGAGCTGTATCTGACTCATTACTTTACTTTAACTTGTTTCCTCCACACACACACACACACACACACACACACGGAATAACCAGAAGGAACAGTTAAGCTCGTTTGTCTGAAGCTTTTAGAAATCCCGGTATTTTGGACTGAAGTCCTTTATTTGTTCTTTAAGCTCTGCTCCTGTAGCTGCTTTTCCTGAAGGCCGTGTGCTGGAACCAGCCGGTCTCTCTCCTCTGTGCGCCTGGGTGGTGCAGTTTCGAGAATAAAACACTTTGGGCGAGGGATGGGCGACGCGATGAGGCAACATCGATATTGTTGTTCGATGATCTGTCATGAGGCAGCTCTCTGAGATGGCCTGATACGGGGGTTTTTTTTTTGTTAATGCAGCGTTACAGTTTTGCAGGCAGTTTGGCGGTGACCTCGCGTATCGTCAGCGACCACGGTGTGATATTTTGTCGTATCGCGTCGCGCACCCGCACGCAGAGGAGCGCCGCTGTAGGGAAACGCGCCACGCCAGCGATGCGATGGAGTTTAATAAGATGAATTTCTTATAACAGCACATCACAATGTGTTATTTGTTCCGTCAAGCAATTTGCCAACGATTACAACGCAGAACACGGCGTACTTTTTATCTGTTTGTAGCCACGTCTCACGTTGTAGAACGTCCGTGAGATTTCTCGCTCGCGTACGTTGCGGTCACCGCGAACCATCCTTTAGCTCCTCTGTGGTGTTTTTCCTGAAGTTAATACGACCGAAAAAACCCCCCAAATTCAGTTCGTCACGTCATCGAATCATCTTGAAGACTCGCTTTAGAGCTTATCGATTCCGATTCTTCTCTCGATTCCCTGTTTCAATTCCGAAATGGTTTTTTTAAAAATAAGGAAAAAACGTTTCGATTACAGAAATCTTTGTTCTCGTCCGCGTTAACCGAACGCTCGCACAGTAAACAAATTCCTTCCGTCAATGTTAAATAAACACCTAACTGAAAACATCACCGATTTCCGTACAAGGCTCTGCGGAGGAGCCGTTACCATAGAAACGCAAGGCATTCCCGTAAACCTGTCGGCTGTGTTCCGGCCGCGCGACTTTCAGAGCCGCTGTGAAAGAAACTCGATGAATTTGAGAATCGAACGGCGCTGTGGCGTGAATGCAGATCGATCGGAAGGTTTATTTTGGACTCGCCGTGACGTGAACGCTGTGCGCTTGCGATGGCATCGTGCAGTGCGCCACGCCCGCCGTGCTGTACAGGACACTGATTCAGCAATACACGTGCGGAGAGCTTGTTTCTTTTTTTTTTTTTTATTGTATTGCAGATAAATTTGTATAGCGGTGTTTGGATTTGCCCATGCGTGCGCTTTTAACTCGGCAGCTCTTGAACGCAACCCGATCCTGCACTGATGTAAAGGTGCCAGGCTGTGTAATGTGCGCGGTGTTTAATAGCGTTTTCTGGTGCATTATCGAGATGAACAGCTGAGACGCTGAGCTTTTTGGTTGACACTTGACTCTGAAAGAGGAAGCGAGCTTCAGACAGAAGGAAATGATGACTGCCTTGTGCTCCATTTGTGCAATTAACACGGCTTCTGGTCTTCCTGTAACAGATGACATGACGACACTGACTTCCTGTGGGCCGTGGAAGCGGCGTGCGAGCTCACATCGGACAGTTGCAGAACGAAGCGGCAGCGCGAAGCCGGACGCTCTCAGATAGTGCACCTGTTCATCCTCGTCGTCCTCCTCCAGTCAAAATGGCACGTGTGCAGCCACGGTTCCTCACCGTTACCCTCATCTTCATCTTCATCATCAGCAGCAGCAGCAGCGCCCACGCCCACGTCCACGCCGTCCCCCGGGTCAGCTTTCCTCTCGGTAAGAGTGTTTGTTTGTTTGTTTGTTTGCTACACACATTTACAGTTCACTGCAGCCTAGTCACGTGTCGTATCCTGACGTGTTAAACAACCATCATCCTTTTTGGAAGGCAGAAGGAGGACATTTGCCTCCTATTGGACCAATTTAAAGATTTGTGTCCCAAATAGCAATTTTACAAAACCGAGTTTAATTAAAGGATCATTTTAATGATGTCACTTTTTAAAATGTCTGTACATTATGATCACACCGTGAACCGTGGTAAGAATGTCCTCCCGCTCTCACGCTCAGATATTATTACTCCCCTTATTATTATCTACTGCATATTTGCTCGAAGAGATGAGATGATTGTCACTGGTCATCAATTCTCTGTTTTATCCTCCTTTCTAAAACCCAGTTCTAATGAAGGAGGAATCAGAACTCAATCCAGGGAGGAACATTTTCAGAAACTTACGGCGCAGTAATGGAATACGTCTCCGTGTGTGTGTGTTTGTGTGTGTGTGTGTGTGTGTGTGTGTGTGTGTGTGTGTGTGTGTGTGTGTGTGTGTGTGTGTGTGTGTGTGTGTGTGGCTTAACCTGGCTTTAACCTGCAAGTGTAATTTCAGTGTTAGTTTGGTGTGTAATGCTGCTGAATAAAGTACAACAGAGAGACGTAACTGACACACGGGGGTTGTTTTGAGATGATTGCACAATCCTGTTTAGTGATTAGCACATCGGTCACATGATGAACAAAATCTGGTGTGTGTGTGTTTGTGTGTGTGTGTGGTTTATAATCCCAGCTGCTTTTATATCCGCAGTGCTGGTGAAGTCAAATCACAGGTTTATATTAATGCCCTCATTTCAATACGTAAGCGTTTCTATAGTAGCAGCTTGCAGATGGTCTTGTACAGCGGGGTTTAAAACACGTGTCATTGGTGTTAAGGGGAATTTTTCTGTTTATACTTTTTTTCTTTCTTTATTTCCCCCAAACATTTATAGAAGGAGTCTCCAGTGTCAGCACTCTGAAATGTTTAGCGGTAAAGCTGTAACCTGAATGTTTACCAACGACCTAAACTGCTCTCTGTGTGTGTGTGTGTGTGTGTGTGTGTGTGTGTGTGTGTGTGTGAGAGAGCGAGAGAAAGGTAAGGGAGTGACTGTTTATGGGTGTTTATAAATCAGTAATGACATGAACGGACCTGTTTTTTGGGTGTTCCACAAATTTTAAATCTAACCATGAATCGCTTAAAAAAAAAAATCATTTTTAATTGAAAGTAAAATAATTAGGGGAAAAACCTCTTCATGTTGCGCTGTTAAAGGAATAACTGACTGACGTTGGGCGTGATGATGGAGCTGCTCAGCGACGCTCACACCAGAGACGGTGCTTTCCGCTACCGAGACCTTGCGTCTCAGTCCACACTGATGTCCATTCCATGCTGTTCACACTTAAAAACGAAAAAGCGCCGTTTCGTTTTTTTTTTAATAACGTGTTTTCTAGCTGAAGCACTTCACACTTAAACGGACACAACAATCGCTTGCACCATAAATATAATATAGTAATGCGTAAATATAGTCAAAATTAACAACAAAAAACAAACCTGTCGGATCGTTATATGAAGCCTGTCTCACTTCCTAACATGCGATTCCAGTGTGTCGCAGGACATGTTTTCTCCAATATCCAGTCCACCGGGTTTATTTTTCCCGCCGGGGTGTTTCGGCCCGATGGCGACGCCGGCATCTCTACCAGTTCTCTTACATTAATATTTCAATCTCAGTGATTTTGCTCATGTAGGAATAAACTAGTTATATAACACGCCACCATTTCTACGTTTTAAATCCAAACAGACATTTCTACGCTCTGTACACAGCGTGCGTGTTGTTTCGGACTGAAACGGGCAGATGTCAGCCAGATGTTGGGTCTGTCTGCATGATGACCTGTCCTGGTCAAACTGAGAAAACGAAGTGAAAGGCACTTCTCCTTTATAGGAGCTGAGAATCAGTAAAAGCACCGGGTGTTGCTGCTCTTATCCGCTCTCAGTTCAGGATTCAGTACGAGAGCTGAGTTCTTATTGTTATTGTTATTAGTTTTATTATTTTATTGATTTTTTTTTTAGAGAAAACTTTTCAACCGATGTAAATATTGTCTCATGATTTTCGACCGCGTTTCTATGATGCATGTTCGTGTATGTATCCCGATACGCAGGCCTGCTCATAAACGTTGTGTTGCATTTCAAAAAAATGTATAGATAAATGTCCTTTTTTTTAATATTTCAAAAATTGCTTCTATTTATAGGAAATGCTTTTGTCAGTATTCTAGTCAGTCTGCAATTATTTTGAACAGATTCTTCAAAATATGCTAGAAATATTGATCTCAGAAAACAGCGTTGTGACTGTCGTTTCTCAGGATTATTTATAATTGATCCTGCTGTCGGTACCGTGTTGTGCTGCAGCTCCGCTCCGCTCCAGACCGACCTGCTGTCGGGTTTTGTGCTGCGTGCGCAGTACGTCAGACGTTAGATTGATGTCACAGAAGGTCTGACTGAGTTGATTCTGTGATGATTTTGTTTCATGTGCACGATTGAGACGCTGTAGGACACCCCGTCATCGCTCAGCTGGACGTCTCCGAACTCCATATTAATCGTCTCCCTCTCGAGCGCGGGCCTCTTGGGAAAGCTGAACTTTAGATGTAAATGATATTTACTGATACAGTGACGGACTCTTGATGCTGCGAGGGAATGAACGGCGCTTTTGTGCGGCATCACAGGCGCCGACTGTCGGATCACGTTACAGCGGTTTTTATCAGACCTCCAAATCACATTTCCTGTTTTTACAATGACTTTCTTTCAAGCCCATGAGGAATAGTGAGCTCGGGCTTCCCAAGATGTTGAGTTTATTTCTCTGTTTTTGTTTCATCTTTAGCCTCCTTTTCGAAGGCCATGATCATGAGCAGGAAAATACTCCACAGTAGGGCGGTAGGATGAGGTCCAACGCCAAACTGTTACTGTTATCTGAAAGCTGATTAGTTTACAGACGCAGCACGTGCTGGAGTGTTTTATTCCTCTCGTACCGCAGCCTGCAGTTCCACTGTTATTGTTGATTAAAGAAGCAATTTGTTGTTGCGTTTAATGTCAGAAAAAGAAGTCGGTTTCTGTAATCACGGACGTTTTACCAGCTGTAAACAGTCGCTCACTCACCAGACAACAGACAAAAAACAACAACGCAGTTTGTCAGGACGACTCGCATGTTGCACCTGGACACTGTTGCACACAGCACGCCGCTGTCACTGCAGCACCGAGCCGAGGGGGACGCTGTCCGATGCAGCAGCAGCAGATATCGTCCAATCCTCCGAGCTACCAGAACTGTCTGTCTCTCTGTCTCTCTGTTTCTGTCTGTCTCTCTGTTTCTGTCTGTCTCTCTGTTTCTGTCTGTCTCTCTCTGTCTGTCTCCCTGTCTATCTCTCTCTGTCTGTCTCTGACTTTCTGTTTCTGTCTGTCTCTCTGTTTCTGTCTGTCTCTCTGTTTCTGTCTCTCTCTGTCTGTCTCTCTGTTTCTGTCTGTCTCTCTCTGTCTGTCTCCCTGTCTGTCTCTCTCTGTCTGTCTCTGACTTTCTGTTTCTGTCTCTCTCTGTCTGTCTGTCTTTCTGTTTCTGTCTCTCTGTTTCTGTCTGTCTCTCTGTTTCTGTCTCTCTGTTTCTGTCTCTCTCTGTCTGTCTCTCTTTGTCTGTCTCTCTTTGTCTGTCTCTCTTTGTCTGTCTCTCTCTGTCTGTCTCTCTCTGTCTGTCTCTGACTTTCTGTTTCTGTCTGTCTCTCTGTTTCTGTCTGTCTCTCTGTTTCTGTCTCTCTCTGTCCGTCTCTCTGTTTCTGTCTGTCTCTCTCTGTCTGTCTGTCTGTCTCTGACTTTCTGTTTCTGTCTCTCTGTTTTTGTCTGTCTGTTTGTCTGTCTCTGTCTCTCTCTCTGTCTCTGTCTGCCTCTCTCTCTGCCTCTCTGTCTGCCTCTCTCTCTCTGTCTGTGTGTGTCTGACTGTCTCTGTCTGTCTCTGTTTGTCTCTGTCTTTGAAGCTGTTTGCAGTGTTGTGGATTTGTGAACACTGGTGTTGTGTATGATGAGTATATGTTGTTGGGGAAAAAACCTCAGTGGTTGATTTAGGGGTGAAAAAATGGTGTACACAGAGGAGGAAATGTAAGTGACCCGGTTCCGATTATCTGGGTGAAGGAAAAAAAAAGAGAAGAGGAGGCAGAGCCATGAAACCGCTGACTCGGGTGAAAAAGTTGTTTTGTTTTGTTTCTTTTTTTGTGGCTTTTTTAATGAATGGAGGGTTTGTTCTATAGAGGCAGATGGTTAAGTCTTGTGTGTGTGTGTGTGTGTGTGTGTGTGTGTGTGTGTGTGTGTGTGTGTGTGTTTGTGAGTGTGGTTTGTTCAAAATGGACATGTTTCTTTGTTTTCTGAACTTTATATCCATGTGCGCTCTCTCTCTCTCTCTCTCTCTCTCTCTCTCTCTCTCTCTCTCTCTCTCTCTCTCTCTCTCTCTCTCACATCTTGTTTTAACTCTTCATAAGATGTGATTCTAACTACATGCTGTTTTTCCCCTCAGTTCAGCCGGACAGCACATCTGCCCCTGCACGCTAACTGCACGTGTGCTACGTGTCTCCTTGATTTGCTTGTAGCAGAAAAATTCTGACGATGTTTGCTATTAATTTTCTGTAAGAGTTGCTCAACAAAGAAAAGCATCTGTATGTCGTGGAGACAGTGAAGTCTTCTGTAAGGAGATGTTTATTTAACACTTGTGGAAGGAGTCCGTACGTTTACACTCTCTAGTTTTTAACATGACAAGCTGCAGTAGTTTAGTTTTATTAACTTCAAGAGAGGGAAAAAAGGACAGAGAGGGGCGAGAGCGACTGTGTAACCTGTTTCATGGACGTCCCAAACTTTAAATGTAGCCGTAAATGGATAAAACATATTAATCGCTCTTTGATTAAATTAAATTGATCGTTAGAAAGTTGCTGTTGTTTACTTGGTGGGGAAAAACCCCACTTCCAAGCGTGCCTGGTCGGCCATTGATTATTTTCCGATTGCAGCGCACCCGCAAGCAGATTTAAAGAACAGATTTATTCTTCTGGTACTCTGTTTCCACTCCCTCAAATCTCAGACATCATTATTTCCAACTCTGTTTTTTATTAAACAGCTTTTCAAAAACAATCGTGCGGAACGTTTTGTCACGCTCATGAATTTTCACCACCAGAAGAAAGGTCAAAGGTCAGGTCATATGACGCCTCTCATTAATTTGCGTTTCATACAGAATCTGCGCACGTGTGTGTTGGCTGTTGGAGCGGGTGACGTTTGGCATTTCCTCGTTTTCAACACCACTAGAACGCAGAATTGCTCAACAAGACCTCGTCGCCTGGAACTCACAGAGAAATTCTGCTGAAATTCCTGCAGATGGTAAAACCTCGCCAGTTAGTCGGGTTTTACGTCGCGTAGTTATATGGCGTGTTGCGGCCACGAGACCGACCACGATTAACTTCATTAGATTTTAGACAGTTTTATAACTGCTCTGTTAAATTCCCGCAGTCTGCCTCTTGTTCCAGACCCCAATCATGCCTCCTAACAAACCTCACTGCACAGCTGGCTGGAAGGATTTCAGCATGATTTACTGTTTCTTTTTTTTTCTCCCTCCTTGCCGATTGTGTTGCGGCTTCGTTTTACAGAGTAAGAGCCATGGTGGTGAAGCGTGAACGCTCACGGCAGTTTCGCACTGATTGGCGTGAGCTGTTGCGTTCCTCTGGGGGTTAACAAGACATGACACCAGCTGAGGTTAAAATTTTAAAGCCCAGACCACAATAACACACCTGCTGCCAAATAATGAGCGACTGAGCTTATTTCAGGTCAGGTCAGGGGAGGTGTGATGCGGAGTGATCGTCACTGCCACAAAGTAGATACATTTTTTCCTAATAACAGCACGTCCCGTCGTGTTTTTCTCCTCTTGTATGGATTACTGTTTGTACACGACTTAAAAATTTTTATCCGTTAATTGTTACTTTTGATGTTGTGGAACACCATCACCGTTTCCTCGTTAAACAGCATGTTTCTAAATCCATTTGTTATGTTGCGAATCCGCCGTATAAATCCGCGCGTCAGTCGTTACTATGGTAACAATAACATATTAGAAATTTGAATTAAAATTGGCAATTTCTGTATTGAAATTTGAATAGAAATTAGAATTATAAACCTTGCACTGTTGTCTGAGCTGCTGTTCTAGAAAACCCTTTCTGACCAATCAGAATCGAGAGTTCAGCAGCGCCGTGGCGGTAAGACTTTGTACAAGGAGCTTCTGGTCACTGGAGCAGAACCTCAGCAGCTTGTTTTAGAAGTCATTTACATGAATTTACAGGATGCCAGTTAAAGACTGATGAGAAACGGAGGCCACGTTTGACTGATCAGTTGGCGGGAAAGGAACTGAGGAAGTTCTGTGTGTTCGCCTGACGCTTATTTCATTTCCTGTGTTTCTGTGGCGTTACTGACACCTGCAACAAACTAAAACATAAAGTGCTGTTTCTGCTTCAGTTCTAAGATGGAGTGAATGTCGTACACCTGCATCCTGTAATGATTTATACTCACACTGTCTGCAGAAGAGGAATGGTTCCCGTTTGGGACTGGTTCCTCTTAAGAGTTCTTCCTGACATCGTCTCGGGGGCTTTTCCTCGCCTCTGTCCCCTCCGGATCTAAATCTGGACGTCTTGTAAAGCTGCTTTGTGCTCATGTCTATTTTTAAGCCTGCTTGAATGAACTTTAGATTCATTCAATCAATTCCACCGAGTCAAACATTTACCACAGATGAAATCCGTACTTTGTTCAAAATGCTAAAATGAATGCCTTTTTAGCGTTTTTTACTAGATCAGCCATTTTAGGAAGCATCCTGAACTCTAATCTACACTAACCATACGGCTTGGTGCGTGCGTGCGTGCGTGCGTGCGTGCTTTAACCTCAGTTCTGTCTGTTTAAACACTTGGAAATGGCATGGAGTTGGCTGTAAGTGTACCTTTAGCATGACGGTGTAGACTAAAGTTGTGTTCTTGTATAGCTAGATGTTGTGACTTGAGCGTCACCCAGGCATTAGATAAGCGCGTTGATTGCGATCTGTTGTTTAGCACGCACACTGCGCGAGTGGGCACAGACGAGGCGTACACACGACGTCATCTTTGTCCTGGAGAGATCCCAGGAAAATCATGGCCGAGCCCCGAACCTTGTTTTCTCGTGAAAAGAAACGCGAAAACTGCCAGCCGTGTGGCTTTATGGCGTCGGCTGTGCTGTGGTGGTCGTTTCCGAAACTGATTTCTGAAGTACGGAGAAAATTGAGGCGCAGGCAGCGCCGATTGAGAACTGTTGGTATAGCGCAAAGAGATACTTTAAACGTCAAACTGTATCATGCTTTTGCTTGTTTGGTTTTGTTTTGCTGTTCCATTTGGATGTGCCTAAACAATTTCTTCCAGAAGCATTCTTATTATTGTTGTTGTTGTTGTTACATTTTTCCCCTACACAAGCAGGTGGATGACGAACTGGGTTCAGGGATCTGCTGCGCGTGACAGCAGATTGAATTTCACACTGATAGGGTGTTTCTCCGCGCTGCTCTTGCTGCCTTTTTTAGAGGGATTTATTCTGCAAGATTCATCACATTTGAGAACGTCAAACATCGTCACTGACGTGTTCACGCTACACGAGCGATCGCCAAGCTCCAAAAACTGGGAACTCTTGTAGTGCTCACTAGGACTTAGCTCACTATTTGGCACGCTACGAGCTACTGAATAGGCTATTCCGTGTACATCGTTATCATCTCGCATTACATGTCAGAATGGACTCCTTGTTTGAAGACTAGCGTTTGACGCACATGCTGTGTGTGTCGTACAAAATAATGCATTTGCGGTGCAGCTTGAGTCAGTCCTGAGGGACGGGACAACAGATGGCCTTTTCTGACCGAATCAGCAAATGTGTAACTACCGTAACATGCTAAATGCAGAATCAGGCTACAACTCATTCACCCAAGATAAAGGTGTAGGACGCTGGGTTTCTTTTTCCCCTTTCAGAACCATGCCGTCGCCTCGGTTCCTCATTTCCTCATTAATGTGTCGAGTTTCACATCTACATTCTGAAAAATGCCTCACTGCGCGCACACACACACACACACACACACACACACACACACACACACACACCAGGCGCTCCGGATGGAATGCCAAAGCAGGGCCAGACATTTGCACTTCTTGTGTTGTGAAGAAGTGAACAGTTAAGTGTAGTTTTGTGGGGGGAAAAAGCCGTCCTTGAAACGGTTCCGCGAGGAAATGCTTTGGAAATATTTTGGCCGTGCGAGTTTTTCAGGAATGCTCACATCTGAAGTGCTCTTTGCTGATTTAGTGGAGGAGAATGAAATCTCATCTCCTGATGTCCAGAGTGCTGAAAGGAGTAGAGGAGAGTGCCGGGTGAATACGAGGTGTTGGAGGTGTTTCGTGCTGTAACGGTCTCGCTAGGAGCGCACACGTTAGCATTTGAATGGAAAATGTGGCAGCAAGTTTATAAATAATGCAAACCGGTTCTGCAGAGTTGAAAGCTCTGCAGATTTATTTCCTTTTCCGCTTTATTTTTGTTTTATTTTTTTATTTCCGATTTATTTTCTTTCTTTTTTTTTTTTTTCAAGAAAAGTGAAAGTGCAGGCCATCATGCTGTCTTGAAGTAAAGAGGGAAAGTTTATAGTTTTGTTATGACTAGATACTGCACACACACACACGCACACACAGAAGCACATCTTCACCACTGTTGTACACAGGTGTGTGTGTGTGTGTGTGTGTGTGTGTGTGTGTGTGTGTGTGTGTGTGTGTGTGTGTGTGTGTGTGTGTGTGTGCAGGTTCTGGCAGGAATTTCCTCAGCCCTCATGTGTGAAGTACTCAGGTTGCGCAACATATTTCTTTTCTCGAGCAGCACCATACCGAGAGAAGTGACTAAGCCTGTAGTGTTTCGCTTCACATCATCTTATTTCAACTGCAAAACCACAGAAAACTTCCACCGAGCCGTTTTAGGCTTCTCTGCCCTGTTTGACTGGAGACCTGGTGCATCATGTGCACTTTTGCGTGGCTCCTTAAGCAGAACGCTGCAGTCACGCTCAGGTACGGACCAAACCGAGGAGTCGTCTCGAACCGCTTCCAGGCGGAGAAAGAGATTCGACTCCGAATCGACCCGAACGAAAGGAAATGAACCGTACACGCTTTTGCTGTCTGCTTTTTGTAGCTGTGAGCTGCTAATCTGAGCCAAAGCACAGAGCTGTAGTGCTGCAGACATCCGAGGAGCGCTGGCTCCGTGTTCTCCGCGCGCCGATGATTTTTGTGACTTCTGTATGCACTTGAAGGTTTTTTTATTATTTTTTTTTATTTCCAGTCCTCATGATTCTGAAAAATGAATGACAAAGTTTCACCCAGACGTTTTCGGTCCTAAACCCCTCTGAGCCGGCATTTAGGATGAAAATATCTCTTGTTGAATTAAATGCAGCACGAATCCTAACCAAGCCGACCGAACAGACTGAAAAGCTTTTGGATGTTTTTTTTGGCTCAGCATCTTGTTCGTCTTGCTGCTTAGCACCGTCGCTTCACAACCAGAAGCTTCCGGGTTCGAACCTGCCGGCCGACTCGGGCCTTTCTGTGTGGAGTTTGCATGTTCTCCCCGTGTGCGGGTTTCCTCAGGGAGCTCCGGTTTCCTCCCACAGCCCAAAGACATGCAGCTGAGCTCAACCGGCTACTCTAAATCTCCCAAAGGTGTGAATGTGAGTGTGAACGGTTGTTCGTCTCCGTGTTAGCCCTGTGACAGACTGGCGACCCCACACACACACACACACACACACACACACACAAAACTCAGGTCATTGTGTGAAACAGGCTTTAGTTTCTGCATGTTAAAATTCCCAGACTGACCAAGAAACCAGTTGAAAGGAAAGGCGTGCGTTCACGTGCTATTAAAACGACTCGGAATTATAATGTGCGCTTACTGTAAAGAGAAACCCACAGAAAACGTAAAGCCGAGTAAATCGAGTAAAGCGAATATACACGAATAGCTCTCACACGGCTGCTTTTCTGGTTCTAGATTTGGTGGAACGAATGAAGAGTGAACGCCACACGACCACAAAACCTCACCACATTCCGAGCATCTTTTAAAATAACCTCGGCTGCCTTCGACTCTCACTTCGTAAATGTTTCCCTTACACAGCCCTCCACTTCCTGCGCAGAATCACACTGAAATTAAAGTCCAGCTCTCACCTTTACTCTCGTACCGAACCTGTGACACAGTGCTGACGGAGGAGGCACAATCCTGTCCGGTTTGCACATGCATGACGTCTGAGCGCTTCTGCCGCTTTTGCTTAAGCACCTGAACTTTTTACGTTAAAATTCACGGTTTTGACTCTGAAGACGATTTGAGAACTGTAGCGTCGATGCTCTTGGGTTGTTTGTCGCAGCAATCTCAGTCTCCAGATTGCGCCTAATTGAAAAGCATGTGGTCCCAGTTAAAGAGGAGGTCCGTATGCAGAAGCGTAAACACAAATAAAAGAGCTTAAAATGGTCTGCAATGAGAAGTGGCGCTAAGCCTTATTAAGCCAATCTCCGTCTTCTAAGATTAGCGCAGGTCACAGGATGTGCACGAGACCAGAACTTTCTTTCGGTTCTGAGACGCCGATCTCGACCAAGGAACTATTTTACGTTGTGCCGTTTTTGTTTATGGCAAAACTGAGCTGAAAAGCATACAACATAAACATGGCCGAAGACGTTACAGGTAGACACCTACTATTATTGTTGTTTTTTTCCCCAGGTGAGCCTGCACCGGTGTATTAATTGTAGAGGAGCTGCTGCTGATGCACAGTGTTGCACTAATTAAACAGAGTGTCTGGGGTTTAAAGTTAAAATAGAACTGATGCTTATATTTATGCCTTTTCGTAAAGGGTGCCAATAATTCTGTAGTTGAGTATTTGTAGAGAGGTTTTCTGAATAAATCCGTATCATTTATCTACCTTGTTCTGCAACATGACTATCCGAGGTACGTATCTTCTCATCGTCACGTTTATAGCTAGCCGATGGTTTAAATCGGAGTTCAGCTGTTCGTGAATATTTGACCATGTATTCGTCGAAGAACGTCACCAGCTGCCTTTAGACTCCCATTATAGCGGAGTTTGGAGTAAATGGAGCTTCTGTCCGCGTGTCAGTGTTGAGCCCAGCAAACGTGACGCACAGCACATCAGCAAGATCCACAAACCGTCCCCAAACCACTGCGTGACTGCGGCACTGTCAAAGCGCATGGCATGCTTTTTAGACTTGTTGACGCGTGTCAGTTCCGCACGTGAGCCGTGGTCTCGGGTTCTTTTTGGTTCCTGTTTTTTGACGTTCAGGAATGCGAACGGGAGAGAACTGGACTGATCTTTCACCATCGACGAGGTTTGTTCAGTCCTCATGTGTCCCGACTTTTGGAAAAGACCTCATCTGTGACCTGAAGCAAAAGAGTAATCAGTGTAGACACTCCTGAGGTAAATCTCAGTCACGCCGGCGTCATCTCTCGACTCGACAGTTAAGCGCCACCGATGACACTTCGTTTAGTGCGTAATTTCACAGCTGAAGAACCGTTAAAGAAAACGACAACCTGTTAAAAATAGCAGCACTTTCACACCCCTCGAATTCTCCAATCAGAAGGAGTTGCTTGATTTTCCGTAACAGCAGCTCCGGCTGTAGCGTTATATCGATGAGCTCATTCTAGCACGTTATCGTTGCTATAGCGATGCAGGCTATTTAATAGCGGACGACTGTTGCTAGCGATAACGGGAAATGAGCTAACTTTTACAGTAACTCTAAACAGATAAGCATTCCGGGGCCCCACTCACGCCATGACAAGTAATGTTTAAAATGTGGCCGTGATGTAACTAACACGAGGGAATCGTTAGGTATTGTGAGAAGGGAAGGAATTAGTAAGAAGTAAGCACCATGTATGTATTATTTACTCATCCTGTCACTAGCGGGGCTCCGTAGCTGCTCCTTAAACAGTGAAACATGGTGAGAGGCGTGAAATTGCTGCGGTATAAGAGGAATAAACACTTGCTGTTACAGGACAATCAACAGTAACTCAGCTTCACATCGACACGCATCACTCTGCTTGTAGTTCTAAAAGTACTAGGATGTTATATTATTGTGACAAAATTAATCAGAAATGTGTAATAATAATAATAATAACAGTTTTATATTCAGTGCATGCAGTCAAAAATCAGAGCATAAACATCTGATTATCTTCTTCCTGTGCTGCGTCGTCTCTCCATCGCTACAGCTGTGTGCTTCACTCTGACCCAGTGGCCCTGTGGGCGTGCAGTGATCTGCTTGTGCACACACACACACTCTCTCTCTCTCTCTCTCTCTCTCTCTCTCTCTCTCTCTCTCTGTCTCTCACACTGCTGCACAGGACCGGATGTTCCCATCAGTTTTGTCACATTAAGAGCTTGAGGTCCTCGTG
>JAQQZU010044112.1:0-21386 GCA_030068025.1 Parauchenoglanis punctatus | reverse complement strand
ATACCTTTGATGAAAATTACAGGCCTCTCTCATCTTTTTAAGTGGGAGAACTTGCACAATTGGTGGCTGACTAAATAGTTTTTTGCCCCACTGAAAAACAGATTTCAGTATGTAGGAAGGGTGCAATTAATTTTCCCACATGGGTTCTGGATGTTGGTTCAATTTTTGGAAAAAATGAAAAAAAAATTCCAAAAATTAAACCAACATCCAGAACCCATGTGGGAAAATTAATTGCACCCTTCCAAAGTCATTCAATCATTAAGAAATTAATTAACAGCCAGAAGTTACTAATGAAATGCACAAGACTTGTTACTCATCAAGAAATGTGACTACCTCTATAAAATCAGAACCTTTGATGTATGTGTCTACATCATTCCATCCTCTCATTAACTCACTCACTCCTTGTAGCTCACCGATTTTGCTGTGTTTGGAGACATAGGTTTTATGATGTCTTTTACTGGTCCAGAAAGCTTTGAATGCTAGGCTAGGCTAGCAGTCAAGTCTGTGGCAGGGCTCTGAAATTCTTCCATGTCCTGAAAGTAAACTTTTGTTCCCTTCTGAAATTCCACTACAGAAGCTTTTGTTAGTGCCAGTGCAACTGGTAATAGCTCTTGTTGGAAGAACAGCTAGCTATTTTAGCTAAAGCAAAGTAGCATAAAAATACCATTTATACCTTTTAACAGTTAATTGAAGAGAAATACTCACTTTAAAGCAAGAAATACTTAAATTACCCACTTTTAAAACCATATGTTGTCGGTCTTGTTTGTTTTGCTAGCTTGGCTAGTTTTTAAACCTCTCTGCGGTTTGCAAAAGAAAAACCTGAAACTTGAATAAAATTAAGCAATTTGAATGCCACACTTGTAGGCTGTTTTTTACACTAATATACCTGTTATGACATTAACAACCTTTATATACATTCAAAGGCAGCTAATGATGTCATTAACCAGAGTAGTTTTATTTAACAATGTACCTGCCTTAATTTTAATGGTGTATTTTTGTTTTGCATTTCTTACCGCAACGTTTTTCTTTTCAATGGCCAGCAGGGCCTTTTTTAAAAAAGTTGCAACATCACTAATAGTACCTGAGTCGCTCTACGTTCTCGCTCGCTTACTGTTGCCATGGGAAACAAAGGAGCAAGATTTTTTTATACAAAATGTAGTATTGAATACAGCGAACCTGACTAATCATAAAACAGTTTCTTCATGCAAAATAGCATATACCCATATTTCACGTTAGTGAAAAAAGCCTCCAAACAATAAAAAAAAAAGCCTCTGGTGGGCCCATCCTTAGAGGCAGTAACTGAAACTAAATGCTTTTTATATGACCCTTACACAATTCTGTGGAGGAAACTTTTTTTGCAGGACTACATTAATTCTGACAGACTTGTAGATCTTTGTGCATGAAATGCTTTTTTCAGTTTTACCACACCATCTCTATTGAGTTCAAGACAGGTTTTTTTTTTTTTTTAAAAAACATTCCCATCTATCTGTCACATTCAAATGTGGCTTCAGTGCTCTATCCAATTATGCTTCATCTCACAGACAGATGAAGTCAGTCATTCCCAGGAAGCTTCACCACTGCTCCAAATCCTTTTAGAAATAATGGCATTGTAGCCCTTTACAGATTTTTCTCAGCTGTTTTTCTTAGCTGTTTTTTTTTTTAGCTGTCAGATATTATCGTTAATTGTGGGATATATGCCAATAAAACTCTGCAGGGTTAGCTGCTGTTCACTGAGAAGATTTTTTTCAGACCGAGTATGAATAAATGTTTTTTTGGTACTTAATGCTGATACCAAAATGCAACACATTTATAAGCACTGTATTGTAGTAGATTTAAAAATTGTGCCAGTAATTTTTTATGGTTAAACTAAAAATTCTTTGGGCAAGATTAGTATTAATTTAATCTGTGTTAGATAGTGAACAATGTGGTGACATCATAATTATCAGCTAAGGAAATAATTTTTACAGTATATAGTTGAAATTTCTTTACACACATTTGCACACTGAGCTTGGCAACATGACATCACTGAGCAGCATGTTGCTGTGGTCCGTGGTGACTGATGGAGTGAATAGTCATTTTGTGCTTCCACTTGTCACCAGTAAACAAAGGGAAACTAACATACTTTTGAAATAATTTTATCAGTTATGTGAAGAACTTGTGTTGTTTGGTGTAACGTCTGTTCACACAACCGATAAGGCAATAAATTATACAATAGACTGTCTTTTTAAAGTTTTCCTGCGTGTAGGCAGATTCAAGGAAGTTGTGTCCAACGTAACACAGAGAAGACGGATGGCTTGGATATCAGCTGTAAGACGTACAGACAAACATTACCAGCATCCCAACACAACATCAGCAACACAATTTGAAAGTGTGTTCCAGACATTTTAATTCTGCCAAGTGTCTAAATTTACCTTGGAACTGGTCATTATGAGAATACCAGGGAAATACTATATGTAAATACAAGGTAATAAAAGCTGATACTCCGGTCCCTCTTCTAACATTCATAATTTGATCTCACAAAAATGGGTTCAGTGAACAGCAAAAATTATTTGTTGTATAATAATTTAAATAATTTGTAAATTGCTGTTCCAATACTTTCGGAGGGGACTGTAGATAGACAGGGACAGACAGATCAGAAGCTTAAGGCATTCACTTTCCTGTTGGTTGAGAATATTTTTTTTTTTCCAGTGTTGACACATTTTTGTCTTCCTGAAGGTAAACCAGGATATGGAATGGAGGAGTCACATCCTGACTGGGCTACAACACTACACCTGGGTCAGATAAGAAAGAGAAAAACCAGGCAGAGGCAGACACAGCAGATGAGGAGCAAGACTGAGATCAGACAGAGGTGGAAGATGAGGAATATGGAGACCAGGCAGAGGCAAAAGTGCCAAACAGCCAAAGAACAGAATGTCAATTCTGTGACTGCAGCAGGGCAGAAATAAACCATCTGTTGCAGGAGAACTGGGAGCTTTGGTCTTAACTGAACAAGAGAAACATGGATGAAGACTTTTTGAAGGGTAACAGACAAGGTCCAGAATTACACAGGACTTCCATGTTTTGCTATTTTATTGCCATTGTTAAACAATTGTAAGCCTTTCCTTGCCATTACAAATGGTTTTATTGGCACTCCTACATCTGAGGTTTGATCTTCCAGTCCAAGAACTTTCCTACCTTTTAATGTGATGTAAAAATATTTCACAGCTTTTGCTGACACTAGAGATGTGTTATGTGCATGCTTTAACCCCTTGGTGTACTGGTTCACAATACCACATCAATCAAAAACTATTTTGACTGTTTTGAAGTACTTTCAGAAAGGTCATCAAATTTAAAAGCACATGCACAAGCCTATTCCAAGTTATTTCCATGCCTCTGACAGGAACACAACAGAGAACTGTGGTCTTCTTAACAAATTGTTACCTGGTGATGCGTTAGAAGAAAAAAATAAATAAATAAAAATAAATAAATAAATAAGGGTGTCTTCCAAATGTTGTAAATGTAAATGTTAGCAGACCAAGCCTTCAATATGAAGGACAGTGTGGGAAGGTTAAAATTCCTCCGTTCACTTAAGTTTGATGTCAACTCTTTGTGGATGTGGAAAACACACAAGCTATAGCACACCTTAGGATAAGTGTTCCTTCTTTAATAACTTACTGTATATTGCATAATTATGTTTTGTGCAATTAGCCCACTTTATTTTTAGCCACTTAGTAGTTCTTCTGCAAGAAAGTGTCTGAATTGTTATTTGTTATTCGAAACAATTTTCCAACTGTCTTATAGTTGTAATATACTGTAGGACATTTTAGACAAAAGTATTTAAAACGGTCACATAAGACTGTCATTGGGTATAATAGCATTTGGGCTTAACCAAGCTGTGAATGTTAACCATAATTAGTAAATTTATGTTTGAGGTTAAACTATAAATTCTATTTAAGTTGTAATATGTTAAACACATTCTGAAAGTGACTGACAAGCAAAAGTAAAAGGCTAATACTTACATGTTTAAATAGAAACCTCTGAAAAGCAAATAGAATAGGGGTTGCATGTCGATAAAACCTCTGCTAACAGAATAATTGTTTAATGAACAGTTTACATAAAAGACTGACACAGGAAAGTCATTTTGTATAAAGCTGCTGTAGATTAAATATAATTAGAACACTGAATTAGTACACTTCTTGCAATAACCAGACGATATATTGTTTGGAGTCAGGTAACTAATTAAACTTATTGGAGTCAGATACTTTGATCATAAAACAAACACACACATTTACCATTTGCCCTACAGTTTAGGCCTTACAGTTTCAAGACCTCAGTCAGTCCATACCAGATATGTCTTAGCTTTGTTTCATAAGAACGAATATCATGAGAAAGAGCAACAGCACACTTTGATGATTAATTGTTCTGGCAATACCAGTATTCAAGTATCAGTTATGAGTAAATTATTTGTTTTGAGAGATTAGTAATGTTAGTAACTAGTAATTATTAACTCCTTAACTAGTAATGGTTTTGTTGAACAGTCATGTAGGTAACATTAATACAACTCCAAAACGAAAAGATGAAAGGGTACTTGCATTGCTACAACTTGTTTGCTCTAAAGCCCTCATTACTAAGCCTATTTTGAATGTATAAACATGCATTTAAAAAAATGTAAGTGCAAGTGTTATTTTGTTTACCCACATTGGTGTAAACATCATAACGTACAAACATTTTGCTATACAAGAAATTTCACAATCATGACATCTTTGTAGATTATGACTTTAAATAAAGTGCACAGAGTACAGGAATTGTGGCTTTAAAATTTCAATAGGTCTCCAGAGTTTTTGATTCATGGACGAGCATAATTGAAAAAGCACACATGAAGCATGAAACGACAGCACCTCAAACAGCATTCTGGAATGAAAATTTAAAATTTAATTGAATGAGGTCTTTATGCATTACATCCAATGTGAATTGGCCTTTACACTTATTCATGAACTTAAGCAACCAGGCATGTTCTTTACAACATTAGCTAGTTGATTTTAAATGAAGTGCATCAGCTACATTCATTATTCAATTCAGTTTTTTTGCATAGCGCTTTTAACAACAGACATTGCCACAAAGCAGCTTCACAAAAATTATTCATTAGTAACCTTGGGTAGAGCAAGGCTGTAGTGGAGAAGAGCCGATCTGGTTTCACATTGGAAAAGCGCTTCTGTACGGCAGAAAGTAGGGTTTATTGTTTTCCTTTTCAATGACCAATACTAGGCTAGTAAAGGTAAATAATGGATAAGGGCTGTTATTTTCACTGACCTAAGGTTGGCTTTAGATTTTTTTTCTTCTAGCTAATTTTTGCTGCCATGTACTGCTAGCAGTGAACTTTTCAAATTGTGCACAGATTATGTAATACCTCTTTGACATTTCCACAGAGCACAGTTTGTAAAAGGCTTTGTTTTAATTGCCATCATTAATAATGAAACATAAGCATCGTCAGTTTGTGTTGACTGTTCATTATGGCAGAATTGTACACTGGGCTCGGATGCTGGTATCGGCGCAGATTTTTCGAGTACGACTAGGACATAGTATCAGGGCAATACCATTACTACATCCCCATTACTTAACTAAAATTTGTTAGATGTGTAATTCATTTATAAATTTCCCCTGTCAAATATTACACTTACTTGATGATATGACACCATGAGTGAAATATGCTATAAAAGTGGGAATCCAAAAGGTGTAAATACTTTTTCATGCCACTTCAAGCTCTGTGGTTTTACTCTTCAAAGTCATCCATTCTGAAATGGATAACTTTGAAGAGTAAAACCACAGAGCTTGAAGTGGCCTTGGATTCTGAAATCAAGTTGGCTTAGGCATGTTTTTTTGGTTACAATCAATCACAGTCTTGGTTGTGTAGCATGTTCATCTAGTTTGCCCAACTGCCACTGAGAGCAAAGCCTCCTTGTGACATTCATGTGCTTCGCAATTACATCTTTTTGTTTGTGGGAGCCAGCCAAATGTAGTCTGCTTGAAGAATTCTGAGAGCTTAAGTATTTTGCACAAAAGCTCTCACACACTGCTGCATATGTACTGAAACCACAGTGTCTCTCATTGAAAAAACATCTTTTTGCATTAACTTGTCTTTAGCTTGAAATGTACTGCTAGGTTAAATTCACCAGTGAATACTTTTATCATAGCTCTAGATGAACTGTTTATGTACGGTGAACCTGCCCCACATGCAGCATAAGTCACTATGGTATTGAAGACTAGTTAAAAGTGATCACCTCCGTGAGACTGAAAATCCAAGGTCAGACAAAATTAAGTTCAATGATAAAGAATTAGTCTTGCATCATGATCCAGAACCCAGAACCTGTACCTGCTCTGGAAAAAATAAACGAAGAAAAATGTGGTACACATATAGTTGCACTCACCGGTAGGCACATTTTCCGTCTGCAGGTTTTGTGGTAATCGTAACATGGGCTACATGACTTATGCTGGCAAGTGCCTGTCATAAATAAATGAAAGACTTCATTAGCTTCTTGCAATCCATCAAATACAGTTTCTTTCTATTCAAAATCTAATAAAAATAAATAATAAATTACATAACTTAAAAAAATAACAAAATAAGTCATTTGACAACTGCTTTGGAACTTCAATGGATTCAAACTTGCTGTAGATATCAGTATTGCTTATGTGTACACACACACATTTATTAGGGAGAAAACATTTGATCACAAAATAATACTAACAAACAACTGCATAGCTCAACATTGTCACATGCTCAGCATTATCTTAGTCAGCAAGTTACAAAAAAAAATCTACTTTTATTGTTCAAATTGGGGCCAAAGAGAAGCAACCATATAGGGGTCACTCTTTTTTAAAAAAAAAAATAAATAAATAAATAATAAAAAAAAAAAATTTAATTGTTTTTCAGTCAAACATGGAAATGGCCTCAGGTGCCTCTCTTTAGACTAATTTAACTGAAGGATACTGCTTCCAAGCTGAACTTTTAGGCCTAGGGTTATCACAGAAAAAGTGTCAGGGCCAAACCACCTCCACCACATTTGGTTTTGGGCCCACAGAAATAGGTAACATTTGTGACACCATATATTACTACCTAATATCTTTATATTTTGTAATATGCAACTTGCAATTATTCCTGAAAATTTGATGCCTCTAGTTCAGTATTGGATATTAAGCCAAATTAATAAAAATATATAAAATGTTTTAAATATTCATAACCCAGAAACTATTAGAGCTACAAAGCTGTAATTTGCATGTTTACTTAGTTTATCAAACCTTTTCAACAGACTGACCAGTGAAAATATCCAAGTAATAGCTGTAACACTCATCTGCTGTCCTGATATGAACCCATTTGGGTTCTTCCACTATAATTTATAAATGCAAAACTGGTCAGATCCCAACACTAATAAACACCTACAATGCTACTGAGAAACCCACAACACTAATACAAATCATACCTCTCCCCTGAAACCGTAAGTTGAAATAGATGCAAGATCCTCAAAACTCCGAAGCTTGCTTGTTGTAAACCTCTCACAAACAATTTCCAGGTCTTCTTTCTGCCAAACACAGAGTAGAAGACAGAAAATGTCATTCTGCTTTATAAGACAAGACAATTTTAAAAGAGAAGCAAACCATCAGAAAAAGTGGTTTGAAATAAGGGAGTCAGTGATATTTGACAGTTATAACATCTATGTATGAATGCAGTGAGGAAGGAGGGCATATTAAGTCGGGAGAGATGGGAAGTGGCATTATTGATGCCACAGCACTAAACATGGCACTGATGTATCAATATCGGGCTGATACTAGCCCGGGGGAGAGGTGTATTGGATTTGTAAAATTAATTTATTTTTGGGAGAGGAAATATTTAGATCTAGAGAATTGACTTATTTGTTAGGATTGATTTTACTATACTAATAAAGTTTATTATATTTACAATGTAAGCAATTTGTGTGTAAGAGTTGAGAAACTGAAATGTTTGTTTAAAAAATTTTAAAATATACATTTTAAAGCTTAGCAGTGTTCAAAAAAACCAGACAGGATACAGGAAAAAAATGAAATGGAAAAGAAATAGAAAAGAATGGAGTGGATATAAGTATATTTATACTATACACAGAAAAGAAACCCCAGTACATATAATGAATAAAACATGCCAGGGCATACCAATAAAAGCAAATAATCAAAAATGAGGTTGAGTGATGTGGTCTGCTACAAAGCCAAACTGATTATTTACCAGTAGCAGTGAGTATATTATTCCTTTTATACCACAGCAATTACAATCTACAATTGCACTTTTATTAAACCATTACAAAAAACCATTAAACCACATTATAGCATACCTTGAACCAAGCAAGGTATGAATTATTCCTCTTCATTTAACCCATCCAAGCAGTGAACATACACAAGTGAAAAGTGCACACATACCTAGAGCAGTGGGCAGCTCTATGCTGCAGCACCTATGGAGCAGTTAGGGTTAGGTGCCTTGCTCAAGGGGAATGGGATGCAGAGGGAAAGGAAAGTGCTGTTAATCCACTGCCCCTACCCACACATTCTTCCTGCCAGTCCAGGGAATCGAACCAGTGAACTTTCAGTCCCAAACATGTCATTTCTAAAACCATTTATAGTATTTCATGCTGTGGAACATTTGCAAAACAAGTTATTTCCTGTTATCACTTATAGCAGCTAAGGCAGACTTTCCCCTCACTGTCTCCCCTCTCCCTCCCCGAAATCGGTCACCCTGAAGATGAGAGACACCTTTTAATTTTCTTCTGGTTAAGTGTTTCTGGCATTAATTAGGTCATTAATTGAAAGGTGAAATTCCTCATCTTCAGCTTTCTAGCAGACATCTAATGATTTTGGGCCAAAAGTGACTGGTATTTGAAACGGTTCATAATTCCCTCCACCTTGACAAAAGCTGAAGAAAAACAACCCCAAAGCATGATACTGCCACCACCATGCTTCACCATGTGTATGGTGTTCATCTGATGAAGTGTTTTTGCGACAAACATACCTTTTGGGACTGTGGCCAAAAATAACTAACCCCCTTTTCACGAGTGCTAGTCACCCGGTGCAGTACTGGCCACTTAGAGTTAGACTCAACGATACTAGATAATGGCGCAACAGAATCCTAAATTCTCAGAGGTGGAATGGTGAGCTAGCTGAAATTCCCGATACTGTAAATATAATTGAATAGCTGTGTAGCAGTAGTATAGTAATAAATTTTTTAGCGCGGTGCCTCCACTGTGAAAATACTACACTTGCCTTCAAGTAGGGTATGTGTATCTCCCCAGTAAAGAATACACAATATGTAAAGGTCATTATATTCAAAAATCAAAACAGAATGAGCAGCCAACACACCCAAGATGTAATTAAATAATAATGATTTTATTTACTAACAAACAATAATACTAGCAATAAGAAAGGTAACTCAAAACAAAAGCAAACAAGGGTGTGTGTGTGTGTGTGTGTGCGTGTGTACACATGAACAAAATGGCAAAACACCTGCACAAGGGAGAAAAATGAACACAATCACACCATAGCACACCAAACATTTGCTAGCATACTATCAAAGTGTCGAAAGAGAAGAAAACAAACAAACAGGTGCACAGTTGGGGCCCGCTGGTGCACGTGTGTCAGCTCTGAGCTTCAGACAGAAACAGCAACCGCTGCAATGTCAGTCCACAACGCCGGCCCTCCAGGCGAGACGAGCGGACCGTGTGTGTCAGTGTAAGTTCACGTTACTCACAATCCACCGGTCCGACCAGACGAATCAAATGGCCGAAGACTAATGCAGTCACGCAGCAGATGCTCTTGTCAGAGGGCTAGCTACTGCTGTGGGTTAGCTCGCTCCATAGGAAATGGCTCACCCCAAATCCTTCGGCTGCCGGAGGAGTCCTGACACGGTGAGTCCCCGGTAACGACGAGGTGCTCCGCTGGAGCTAGGCTAGTAGCGACTATCGAGTAGTGACTAGCGAGCCAGTCCCAAGATCCAGCAAAAACTAACCTAGAAAACACTAGCAGCTAGATTTCCCGCCAGTGAAGAACGAAAGAAACAATGACCGAAACAGCGGAATCACTCACTATAGCAAAGCTGTAGTCCCAGGTACACCTTATGGCCGCAAGCAAGCTGAACTATATAAATATCCTCCGCAAAACACTCGCTGGAAAAAGAGCAAAACGAAAACGTGACCACTTCTCTTCTCAGCTGCAGGCTAAACTTCGTGAGCGTTCGTGATTTCCCGGGCAATAAACATATACAAACATTCATTGGCTGATAGCAAATCCCCAAAGTATGCTGGGAAATGGAGTCGATACTTACCATAAACACGGAAATACAATGAAGACATCGCCGTACAATATACAGTAACAGTGACAATTACATAAATTCTAATACCCATATTTCAGAGGTCCCTACATAACCATAACATTTTCCCACATTCTTTTGGGAGACTTGATGTATTTTCTTTTGCACATTTTAGCTGGGCCTGGATGTTTTTCTTTATAAGATAAGGCAACCCTGATAAGTCTTGCAACCCTACCCCATAGTCCAGACATATGAAGAATACAGAAGACGTACCTAGAACACAACCAGTACTTGCCAGATATTCCTACAGCTCCTTCAGTGTTGTTGTTGGTCTCTTGGCAGCCTCCCTAGCCAGTTTTCGTCTTGTTTTTTCAATTTTGGAGGGACGTACAGTTCTTGGCAAGGTCACTGTTGTACCATATTTTCTCCACTTTTTGATGACTGTGTTCCATAGTATACCCAATGCTGTGGAAACTTTTTTGTACCCTTCTCCTGACTGAAACTTTTCAACAATAAGATCCATTCGATGCTTCGCAAGTTCTCCGCGAACCATAGCTTTTGCTGTAGCAGGCAACTGAGTAAATGTCAGGAAAATCCTACTAGGACAGCTGAACTTTATTTGTGGTTAATCATAGTCTCTTTAATTGATGGCAGGTGTGTACCCAAGAAGGGTGAATGCTACAATTGAATCAAAAGGTGCTTCAACAAAGTATTAGTTTTTACAGTCAATTGAACTGTACAGGTCATAGGTCACATTAAAAGGTGGGGAAAGTTTTGAAATTAGTTATTGTGGTCTCTTTTTTTTTTTTTTTTTTTTAAACACCAGAAATCCTGGCATTTTAACAGGGGTGTGTACACTTTATATCCACTGTATGCAAGATTCTACCCATAATAGTATTGCAGCATGAGGCGGCGTAATGGTGAAGATATGGGGCTTCCAGTTCTAGGATGCGGATCCACAACCCTACTTGGCCAATATTACTTGTGGAACATTTTGCCACAGGTGACAAGGTGTCAAGACACAGAAACTCCTCACAATGCACAGAGGGCTCCATCCAAATCAAACAAGGAACATCAGTGAATACATCAAGTAGATGGCCCCCAAGATGAACTGATGAAAGAGAGTCTCAGGCAGCTGAAGACAGATGATGGAGGATGAGAACGCATCATGGAAGACCAAGCCCCTCCATGGACTGTACCACTGGCAGACAGAGGAAGTGGCTGATGTCAGGAAATCCTACCAATGGCTAGAAAAAGCAGGCCCGAAGGACAGCACAGAGGCTCTGATCATAGCTGCACAAGAACAGGCATGAAGCACCAGATCAGCAGAGGCAGGGGTCTGCCACATCAATCATATACATTAATATATACATAACACTGTTTCCAGTAAAGTTAGGCACTGTGTAAAGTTTAAATAAAAGCAGATTGTAATGATTTGCAAATCATAAACCCATATTTCATTGAAAATATAACAAGACAACATATCAAATGTTGAAATTTTTTTTTTTTTTTATATATATATATAAATGTGCTCATTTTGAATTTTATGCCAGCAACACATTTCAAAAAAAGTTGGGGCAGGGGCATGTTTACCACTGTACTGCATCACCTCTCCTTTTAACAACACTATAAATGCTTGTGATCTGAGGAGACCAGTTGCTGGAGTTTTGAAAGTTGAAACGTTGTCCCATTATTGCCTAATATAGGATTTTAGCTCAAAGTCTCCTTTGTCTTATTTTTTTTTTCCATGATGCATTGCATGATGTGCCAAATGTTTTCAGTGGGTGACATTTTAGCTCCTGGACACTTCTAATATGGAACCATACTACTGTAGTACATGCAGAATCAAAGTTGTATTGTCTTGCTAAAATAGGCAAGCCCTTCCCTGAAAAAGCCATTGCCAATGTATGTTGCTCCAAAACTTGTATACATCATTCAGCATTAATGGTGCCTTCCCAGATGTGCAAGCTACCCATACCATGTGCACTGATGCGCCTCCATACCATCACAGATGCTGGCTTTTGACCTGTGTGTGGATAAGCTGGATGGTTCCTCTCCTTTTTAACCTGGAGGGTGTTACCCATGATTTTCAAAAAGACATTCATATTTTGATTCATCAGACCATAGGACAGTTTCCACTTTGCCTCTTAAATGTCCATCTTAAATAAGCTCGAGCCCAGAGAAGGCAGAGACATTAATGGATCATATTTATATATATAGTTTCTTCTTTGCATGTTCAAGTTTTAAGCTCCATTTGTGGATGCAGGAATGAACCATGTTCACAAACAATGGTATTCGGAAGTGTTCCTGAACCCAGGCAAAGATTTCCACTACAGAATTGTTCCTGCTTTAATACAGTGCTGCCTGAGGGCCCAAAGATCATGGACATCCAATATTGGTTTTCAGCCTCGTCTCTTATGTACAAAGATTTCTCTAGACTCTCTGGATCTTTTAATGATACCAAAGATGAAATCCCTAAATTCTTTGCAATTTTATATTATTCTTAAATAGTTGCACTATTTGCAAGTCTTTAACATTATCTGATGAGAGAGACTGCCTCTCTGGGACACTCTTATGCCTAATCATGTTACTAACCTGATGCCAATTAACGTAATTAGTGGTCAGATTTTCCAATTGGTGTTTTTTTTTTTTTTAAGCATTACACAACTTTTCCTGTCTTTTGTTGACCTTTTCCCAAATTTTTTTGAAATTTGTTGCTGGAATCAAATTGAAAATGCGCATATGTTTGTCATAAAACAAAATTCCTCAGTTTCAAGTCAAGTGGCTTTTATTGTCATTTAAACCATATACAGATGTTACAGTACATATAGACGAGACAACGTTACTCCAGGACCAAGGTGCTACATATAGGGCAACATAGAAGTCCAAAGTGTGCAACAGAAGACAACATAAGACAACAAAGTGCATGTGTGCAAACATGCGCAAACATTGCAGACATCACAAGACATTGAAGTGCTAATCCAAATTTGATGTTTGTTTTTGTTCTTTTCCCAATTAAATACGGGTTTAAATGATCTGCAAAATCACCACATTTTGTTTTTATTTACATTTTACACAGCACCCTAACGTCTTTAGAAACGAGGTTACACATACACCCCCAGTCTTATGGAACCATACTCAAACGTGTATTCAAGTAGAAAATAAGTGCAACCTGTTAGTTCAACCAATGGAGAAACCCAAATAGAAATCTTGAAAATATTTGAAGCAAATAAGTACAATACTAGGCAACTCAAACTATAGTGGATAGTAGCAACCTTCTCATGATTAATACCAGGTCAGCTAGCAAACTAGTTGCTCTATGTGCAGTCTATGTAGGCTACGTAAGCAAGCGGTAGCTAGCCAATAGACTTCTATTGGCCACTTTAGAAATAAAATATGCAGCTCCATATTTTATATATAATTAAGTGGAAGTCCTTTGTATTTTTAAAACTGCACCCATCAATACAGTTATTTTTAGGCATATTTAATCTTAAAAAGATTAAGATTTTTAAATTAAGATTTCTTCAGTACAAGTTTATGGAGAGCAAGAGGATGTTTTCCACTCCAAGGCAATCTCTACTGTATTGACATAGGTTACGTTAACATTACCTTGTTTCCTTGATTTAGCAAAGAGCTGCTCAATATTCTGAGACAGCCCAGCTAACCTCTTTTATTTCTGCTGCGCTTCCTCTTTATGACCTATAGCATAGGCTACCTAGCATACACAAGTGTTAGCAGATAACTAACAGTACTGTCAAAATGATATACAAGTGTCTGCAGTCACCATGGTGATGTGTAGCCCACCGACATAAAGAAGACAATCTGTTTTTTCTGTGTGTGTGTATATATATATATATATATATATATATATATATATATAAAAACACACATGCGTGCGCGTCGTTAAAAAAGGAGGGTAAACTTTTCAAGTCCATGGGCACCATTGCATATCATAAAGAAATGCATAAACTACCTAACATCTATGCAGGACTGCACTTCCTCTGAAACCAGGCAAGGCTACCATGTCTAAGAGCAAATCTTGTTGTTTTTCTTTTAAGACATTTTCTGTTCTTTTCTATTTAAGTCACATTTTCTTATTTTTTGCTCAGGTCTTTGTGCTGAATAACATAAGTGTACTCTGACCTAACATAAGATAAGGTATCTTGAGAACATGTCATGCTTGTTCTGTTTCTTCCATCCTTACTGTGTCTTATGCATATGAACTATTAAGCGGTCGTGATTCAGCTTACATAAATGTTGTCTGTTTGCTGTGTCCTTTTGCTCATTCTGCACTTGTCACATGGAAGAAGGGAGAAAGAGACAGTTGCAGAGTCTGGTAGAGATTTAAACCTGAAAAGAATCTTAGTGTCCCACTATGAACCTTTCTCTGTGCTTTCACTGTTACGCTCAATCTCTAACTTCTTGTTTCTCTGTCTGTTTGTCTGCCTCCCTCTCTGCACAAAACACGTGTATTCTGTGTGTAAATAAATGCATATCCTGCTAGCACAAATGGAAATGGGAGTTTCCAAATTATACACTTTGTATGGATTCAAATATGCTGCCTATTTAATGTTATGTCTATTAGCCAGCTAACTATAATGCAAACAGAATCAATCAATAGGCTAAAGTACTAGATAACCAGTATTTAAATTGGATTTCATAAGGAGGGGGAATACTTTTTACATATTACTGTCAATGTCTTGTTGATTTACATCTCATGCCATCAGTTCACATATTACCTATACAGTCATTTCATTTTAAAGCTACACTATATAGAATACATGAGAATTTATTAGCATAAATTGAATACAGTATTCATACTTGTGTTTTCATTAGTGGAGAAACATTTGTAAATTACAAACCATTGTGTTTTTTAAGCTCAGAATAAGCCATTTATATCTACATAGGGCTCCATGTCCACACCAAATGGAGGCTGCCATGTTACGCTGAAACTTTGCTACATTAGTTCAGAATGGACAAACCTCTGGAGAGCGCAATTTCTACAAGCCACAATGTGAATCCAGAAGAAAGATGAAGAAAGGATAGGAATCGGTGATAGATGGCCAATATGTACGAGGACCCAAACTTTGTAAAAATGGAGCGTCATACTTATTATTTAACACAAGAAACCATTTGGGTGCATGAATGAAAGAAGCGAAAGCCTGAAGCAAAACGAGGACAGCGAAATCAGGACAATGCAACAGCAGAACACATGTATAAACAAAACTGTGTGGCTTCTCCCAGATGGGAATCACAGATGAGGGGCAAATGTTTTCAGTGATGCCGAAGTAGTCCAATTTGTGCTGGACAGGTAATTGTATTTAAATAATGTCAAAATATTGCTGCATGATACTGTTCTTATATATCATTTATTATAATCATTCATTAGCAATGCTGTTTTCCAAGTAATGATTCATGTTACACTGAAATAACATTAAACTACAGTAAAACTGCTACAGGGAAAGCACAGAGATGCTCTGTAAATACCACTTTCTGTTCTGTTGGTGGTGGTGTTCATATGGAACAGATGAATATAATAAAATAAATAAAATAATTTTATAAATACAATACTTTGTTCTCATTGCTCCATTTGAAGGGTTTCCACTCTTTCCTTTACTTTTTGAGCAGCAGCAGCTCATTTACTACCACTTCTGCACCTGGCCATGAGCAATCCTCTCCCCCTTTCTCTCCCTGTCTCTCAAACCTTGTAACCTTGTATCTAGTAATAAAATACTAACACATCGTGAAACACATGGCATTTTACATGGATGTTATGAGCTATAGTTTTACAGCCTAAATAACTAAATACAATTTCTAAATATCTATTGAAAGTGACCTCATCAGTTTGCTGGCCACTCGCTGGCCATGCGGTAATGACATGAATGCTGATGACATCATTTTGGAAGCACTTGGATTGTGCATTACTGGCACCTAATGGCCACCATAATTTCTAATATGCACCTGGAAAGGGAGGGGTGAGTGAGGGGAACATTCAGTTGGTTTCAAATAGATAGGAGAAATCCTACATAGTGTAGCTTTAATTCAGGAATTTCCAAATAGGACAGTGTGTTTTTCCTGTCTTTCTTTTGTCTCACACATTAAGTAATATCTCTCTACCTGTCCTTCTAATAAGACATGTGATGAATTGCCTTTGTTACCAGCTTTAGGCTTTGTTTCTGCTAATGTTAATTTCAGCTCATTTACACGGTTTCTGGTATGATGTTTGCCTGAGAAGCTAAAAACAGCCGATCACTAACCAACGTCAACCACTGAGCTACCACTACCACAGCCAATAGTCTGACTACATGTTGAGGGTGGTGAAGATGGACACCTTGAAATGATCCCAATATCTCATGGATTAATGGCATCAGATAAGCATTGAACAGCCCATGCAGAAGACAGGTCAATGACTCGGTCTGTCAGCATCTTCTGAAATCTTTGGGTGCCTTTATCAGTGTCTTTTCCTAAGGCGACACCCTGTAAGGCCAGCAGAATACTGGCCTCCTGTCTGTTAAAGTGATGGAGTACTCGCCACACATGTTGCATCCGCAAAGCCACCAGCACTGTGGAAGGTCCCACACACCCCTCACACAAACTCTTCACCCTCCTGCCATCTGGCAAGAGGTACCGAAGAATTCAGGCCCTCACTGCCAGACTGTGTAACAGTTTCTTCCCCCAAGCCATCAGACTCCTTAACACTCAGGGACTGGACTGACTGACTGACACACAAATGTACATTCATCTACCCCTACAATTCTTGCACATTCAATTTGGATTCTTGAATCTTGTCTTGTGATGTCTGCACTGTTTGCACTTTATGTTGTCTTCTGCTGCACACGTGCACTTTCATACTTCTGTGTTGTCTTATATGTAGCACCTTGGTCCTGGAGAAACGTGGTCTCATTTCACCATGTACTGCAACATCTGTGTATGGCTGAAATGACAATAAAAAGAACTTGAACTTGAGTACTGTGTGAGGGACATGTACCCAACGACTTGGCCTTCAGAAATGGAAATTGGTTAAGAAACTACAGCACCTCTGGTAACCCCTGCAAGTCCTCCAGTAGCTCCTAAAACTCAGCCGGGATGGTGGGTGTTCTGGCATGATGTTGAGGTTGTAACATCCTAGAACCCAGTTTAGTCTGATGCGGTTTTGTGCCACGAAATGCAGGCCTAGGAGCACTGGCCATGTCAAATCCCCATCTGTGAGAACACGAAAGAGTACTGAGAATATCTGGGAGGCCACCTAGAGCTGGAGGTAGGCAGAGCCAAAGGTGATCTTAAGGGTTCCATCAGGCAGGGTGAAGCAATGTTGGGACTTGTGTTATAGGAAGGCAGTGGCTGATAAGGCTTTAAAAGGTGATGTAACGTAGTAAGGACTAAGTGGATCCCGTGTCCAGTAGTGTAGATCCTCTCCCCCACAGCAACATCAATGTACATGAGGGCCAGTGGCGACACCTGGAGTAGCAGATCTAGTAGTCAAGGTTTAGGTTCTGAGCTTGAAACAGGCTTCTTTCTTGAACATGGTTTTGCTTCCTTGGAACCTTGTATCCGGGTCCTGTACTCCTTCTGTTGGACTCCGTCTATTTTGATCAGGGTTCTGACCTGCACAAGGTCAGCCACTGTCTGCACAGCTCCTGGCATAACCATCACCTGGGGGTTGGCATGGTAGAAGATCTGCAATCTCCTCCTCAGTGATGTCTGATTTCAACTTTAAGCACAGAGCCCGGTAATCATAGGTGAAGTCATGGATGTTTTCTTGCGGTCCTTGGACTCTTGCTCACAGCTGTTCCTCAAGCTCAGCCTGAAATCCGGAGGATAAGAAAACCCCAAGAAACTCTGTCTTGAACTCCTACCATGTCGTGATGATCGCTCACTCTACAACCATCCAAGCATGTGAACTCTCATGCTCACGCAGCATGACTTCTCTTTCCACCATGTGTTGCTGTGCATCTCTGATTTCTTGCAGCCCTGACTCCAGCTTAGTAATCTTGCTTGTGGCCCTCTCCAATGCCTGGTGAATTTCTCCTTGCAGATACTCAAGCTGCTCCTCTTCCACCCCCTCTCCTCCTCCTTTCTCCATGATGTACAGACTGCCGAGCAGGTCGGTCACCTGAATAACGTCCGCAGGCGGGAGAGTACTGTGAGAAATATCAATCCCCAAAACTCTAGTACTCTGCTTGTTTGTATCTGCCATTTTAAACACAACACATCCGGCTGAACTGGGACGAATCCAACACTATTATAATCAGCTACACTATTTCCTGTCAGTGAGGTAAAGGTATTAAACATGCACACAAAACTGTCAACAGACAAACCTTATGTTCACACATTTGTGTATTATGCATTGTGGTGGAAAACAGGTGGCGGAGGTTGTGACTGCAGTGGCTATGCAGTCTCCCCATCTGCAGGGTGCAAGCACTTCCCCCATTCAAAGCACCTCCGAAAAGAGCCAGAGCACCCCCGAGAGGTTGCAATGAGCTTAATTCAAGCAAAGTCTAGGGGGTACCACCCTTAACAGCAGCTAGAAGAGTTCTTTTATGTACAGTGTCACAAGCTCATCAACATTGATTTGGGTGTACAACCCCAATTACAAAAAAGTTGGGACACTATAAAACAAATATATGTAGAATGCAATAACTTGTAAGTCTGTTTCACAAGACTACCTCGGAACATGAGCGAGAGACAAATACAAAGCCATACCGGCTCGGACGTTGCCTGGTTGTTGTCATCAGTTGTTGAGGAACCAAGGCATATTGATGAAAAGTGGGCTATTGGAACAAGACATACCTGTACTAGATCAGAAAACTCGGATCTGATTGAATGCTACTATAACAGCAAGCCCAAGGAAAGAGGCTATATACACTGAATGTGGGAACTATGGATGACCAGAAGACCAACATCCATGCTGACTAAGAAACAGCTCTTGGCCCAATGCTTTATCATCAATAGAAGGAAACTACTCTTAGAGCTTGAACCTGAAAGACTACAACCCCATCTTGGTAACACTACAGGTGGTAATGGTGGTACTAATTGTAATGATGACACCACATGACAGTCTGCCACCAGTCACAAAAGCAGCTGCTAAGCTGAAGATGAGAATTGAAGCCCAATTCCAGGTAATCAACCCTCGGGTCCGACTTCCTTGGCTCACTGCCAAAACTCCTTCAGAAGAGATGCTGGCAGACATTAACAGTGCACTGCTCAATATATCCACCACTACCATCACTGACACCAACGAACTCATATGCCACTGCCACAGTAATTCAGGAGATGCTAGGATACAAAATCAAGACCAAGAACGTAGCATGCCCAACATGGAGAAGAAGATTGGAAGCCCGGAGGCATAACAGCTGGCTCACAGAAGTGCAGAAAGGAGTCATGAGAGAAAGGTCCTGGTTCATGAAGAAATACAACAAGATATCCATAAGCGAGGCTCTAGAGACTGCCAAACAAAGACTCACAGCTCTGGCAACAAGACTGAAATGATACACCAGGGAAACAGAGTCCAAAAGAATAAATGGCCTCTTCTCAAAAGAAACATCTAGGGTGTATTCACAGCTGCAAGGAACCCCAGAGGTCCACCCAGAGTTGAGCCGGGAGGATCAAATACTGGAAGGACATATGGGAGAAGGACCAATCAAAACCACAAAACCAATCCCCAGCACTCCATAACCGCCTGGCAGCACAAATGAGTTAGCTGCTAGCAAGGGGCACCCACCCAGACTGGCTAACAAGGCAGGATAAGCCTTTTTCTGTTTCACTATGTGCCAAAGTAAATGACCTTGTTGTGATTATTGACTCCAATCTGTCATTTGAAGCTCATGTAGATATCACAGCCTACTTTCATCTCAGAAATATTGTTAAGATAAAAAAAAATGTTCATGCTGTTGTTACCTCTTGGTTAGATTATTGTAATGCCTTACTGGCTGGATGTTCCAGTAGGTGCATAAACAAGCTCCAATTAGTCCAGAATGCAGCAGCAAGGGGCCTTACTAGAACAAGAAAATATGAGCACATCACCCCTATCTGCATTGGCTTCCAATTAAATTTCGCACAGATTATAAAATACTACTGCTGACCTATAAAGCATTGAATTGTCTCGCACCTCAGTACCTGAGTGAACTTCTGGTTCTTTATGACGCTCCCATGCCTACTTGGATCAAAAGGTGCAGGCTATTTGTTATTACCTCGAATAGTGAAGGCTACAGCAGGGGGAAGAGCTTTCTCTTACAAAGCCCCTCAATTATGGAACAGCCTTCCAATTAGTGTTTGGGACTCAGACACAGTCTCAGTGTTTAAATCTATTCTGAAAACGTATATGTTTAGCCAAGCCTTTTATTAATAACCTCCTACTAGGCAAAGGAGCAGATCTGGGGGTTCACAGACATAGTATGTTTTGGTAAACTGGGATGTTTGGATCCTGTCACCCCCCCACTCTCACACGCTCACTCAGGTTTGTTGACTTTGGAGTGGCTGGCCGCTTTATGTCTCAGGTCACCCTCATGTTTGTGTTACCTTCTGGCACTCCCTTTTAGTTATGCTGTCATAGCTAGCCTTGCCGGAGTTCCTGCTTGCACTCAGCACACAATATACTCTGTTCTTTACCATTAGGTGACAATGAGCATACCTAACAATCTGCTTTTCCTCTTTTCCCTTCTCTCTCTTTTTCTAGAACTCAAGAACTCAATGCGGCAATGGAAGACAACACTTGAAGTCAATTCAAAGGCCATTCCACAAGTCACCATAAAGTGCAGTATATACCAAGGTGATGCACTGTCCCCACTGCTGTTCTGCATAGGCCCGAAACCCCTCAGCCTCATCACAAAGAGTGGATATGGATACAAGTTCAGAAGTGGAGTAACGATCAGCCACCTCCTGTACATGGATGACATCAAGCTGTACGTTCAGAGTGAACAGGACATTGAATCGCTGATCCACCTCACCAGTATCTACAGCAAGGACATCAGGATGTCGTTCGGACTGGATAAATGCGGACGCATGGCGTCTACGAGAGGGAAGGTGATCAGGACTGAGGGAGTGGAGTTACCAGAGGGCAGAATAGCAGATATACAGGACAGCTACAAGT
>JAQQZU010044054.1:0-21402 GCA_030068025.1 Parauchenoglanis punctatus | reverse complement strand
AAAGTTATTTCTGTGACCATTGTGAGTTTTTCTTTCATTGCCTGAAGGGTACCAACAATTTTGTCCATGTGTGTATATACAGTCTTAGGCATGTAGAGAAATGCTGTAAAGTAAAGATGACTTCAAAAATAGTTCAGTAAATATAAACCGAACTATTATACTGTATAGACTACATCACTTAAATCTGTTCGTTCTAAATAGTTCCAGATTTCAGACTGGTTTTTTTTTACTGTTGAAAAATCCATCTATCCATAAATAAAACTACTGTATGATCACCAGAGATTTTTTCTGCAAAACCTGATTGCCTCTGTCAGGAGTGTTGAACCATATGTACAGTAAATTGATCTGTCAACAAAATATAGGCCCTAAATAAAAACAGAAATGATTGCAGGATGATGACATGCAATAACCATCACAGTCTCTGGATATGAGCCTGATGTTCAGCTGAAAAATATAAAGGTAAATTCCTTTGTCTAGAATTTTTGTCTCCATCTATCCTGCATTGTCTTCCTTTCTCTACATCTGTCCTGCATGGCGGAGTAGACCAAACTCCTGTACATTACTGTATGAGTGACATCATTCTCAGAAAGGGAGGCTTTATTAATCATAAAGATGCTGATCATTTTTCAAACACTGGGTTGCAGGAAAAATATTTATTACATTAATTCATCTTCAGTAACCACTGTTCGAGGTTGCAGTGAATCCAGCAACTAACCTGGGAATTGCCAGGCACAAGGAAAGAGTGTGCCAAAGATGTAGGGTACTATACACACATTCACACACAGGGCAAATTAGCATAGACATTCCGCCCCTGGGTCTGTTTTTGTAAGATGGGAGGAAACCAGTGACCCCAGAGGAAACCAACCATGATTGAGGAAAAACACCACACAGACAGTAATCCCAGCTTAGCTACACTAAGATGCTACACTAAACTTTTACACATTCTGTTAAGATTATTTACTTGCATGTTTTACTCATTTCACTTGTTTCCATGCAAGTGACCTGACTGCAGTTTATAAACAGGGTTCGAATACCTTTAAGGCCACGCCCCCTGAGGTTATCCGCGTGCCTTTGATTCTACACACTGCTCATTTATTTAGTGGGATAATACATAAATATTTAACATAAACGATGATTTCTTACAGGAAATGACATGGAAGAAAACATTCCTACATTCCCAGTGGAGAAAAAAAAATAAGAAAAAAAGAAAGCTCCTTCTGAGGCTCCAGATAGACAAATATGGAAATCAGTGTCTTCATCCGGTCCGATTCAGTAACTCGAGTGGAGCCTGAAATAAATTAATATTTCCAAGTAAAGTGTAGTGAAAATGCTGAGTATTTAGTGGTTGACATGGAGAAGCAGAAATCGGCTGCTACGGCCGGGACATTGCGCAAGACGGAGAGGAAAAGCTCCAGCCCAGGAGAGGAAATTGCAACATTCAGTTTCTCAAATGTTCCTGTGAGCATGGAGAAGTTCTGACTGCCACTAAAACAGTGTTTACACCTTCTTCAGAGTGTGTTTGTGGACGAGATCCTGCTCCTGTAACCGACGCACGCTCACGCACGCTCTACAACTTCTCGCTCCAAAACCGAGGAGCCAAACTTTCACTGGAATATTAGAGGTGAGGCCAGTTTTATTAAACCCTGTGTGTGTGTGTGTGGGCGTATAGCGTGTGAAAGCCTGACGGGAAGTCATATTCGCTGGAAATAAATCAGGACACCTGGAATCCTCAGCATTATGAATACCTTGAATATTATGCTCTAAAATAAGCCTAAATAATAAATGAATAAGTAAAACAATCCTGTGCTGTGTGGTGCAGAATTATGTACAGTTTTGTATTACATTAAATCAGGGGTGTCACAAGGGTGTCCTGAATTAACACACTTGATTTAAATTATTAACTCATCACCAAGCAGAACTTTTCTAAAATAGAGACACAAAGACTATAACAGGACAGACCGAAGGCAATGCTGGAGGACCAGAGTGCAGCACAGACTGGTCATTTACAGCTCACAAAAACAAACACACACACCAACTAGTTTACAGTGGGAAATCACAATACTGTAAAACTGCACTGCGCTCAAGGATTGAAATTTGCCCTCCTGAGTTTAGTGACAACCAGAATCTGCTTTCCTTGTTCAGTGATCATGACTATGCCTTACTCTCTGCCTGTTTTAAGTTTGTTTTCTGGACCTTGATATTTTGACAATGTATTTAATAATGACATTCAGCACAGTGGTGCTGTGTGTAGCATTACTGCCTCACACCTCCTGGGTCCTGGGTTCAGTCCTGAGCTTGGGTTACTGTCTGTGTGCAGGCCCTGAATAGACCCCAGGGTCACTACACTTCAAGTGCCCCTTCACACAACTATATAACAACAAATAAAAGTGAGTCCATGTATGAAAAGTACTGCAGCAGTGAAGACACCAGATTTACAAACACCTGTATTAAATGCCTAGGTACCAGACTGTATACATCTACAGGCAGAGTTAAGGCATATATGAAATACTTTTATTGCAACATTATAGATTTGCATAGGTCTCCAAGAGTATATAAAAATGGCAAACTACTATAAACAGAATAAACTTACTGACAATCACCAGACTTCTTCATCTTTTTATCATAAGGTTTAGGTTCCAGAACCTACAGTTTGGTTTGTGCCTTGTAGTGTAACTAACAAAATAAACGATTTTAGTGCCTTATGATAGCCCGCTTGGGAGGGCCCTTTGTTTAGGGCTATGTTTATATATCTAGGGATATGGCTATGTTTTATATCCAACATACTGATGGTTTCATGCAATCTTCTGCTTTAAAAACAGGCAATGTTTTTTATTTTTTATCTTTAGAAATACTGTATATTGCATATACATTAAGTTCAGATGCGTTGGTGTCCCATAGTGGTTGGTCCCCATGAGTGCTCACCTGGTACCAAACAGGGTACAGCCTGTCTATGTGGCATGTCACATGTTCACCCCATCACTATTTGGAATTAAAAACATGCAGGCAGACTGGCAATGCCAAATTGCCCCTAGGTGTGTGCAGTGTATAACTTAATCACAAATGCAGTAAAACTGAATTAGTTACAACTAGGTTCTTAGAAAAAAAATGTCAGTGAATTTCTAGTAGAATTTTAGCTCATCAGCAATTATCAGCCAAGACGCTGAAACACAACTACTCCAAGCATGAACATGACTAATTTACGTATGTACATAATTTGATGTCAGCATTATTTTTGTAGACTCCTGGTTCAAGAACAGAACAGATTAAATTTTGTTTCATAGGTGTGTTTGGCAAAAAAGGCCATTTCTCATTTGCTTGTAATTAGGTTTTCTTATCTTGGGTTAGTAAAACCCCGTGAGCACTGCACACACTGCTTTTTAGATTATTTATTGAACACAGGTTCAGATTGGAAATGTCTTTCTGTTGACTGGGACTCTTATATAAACATCCATATTGTCCTGGCTTTATTTTTGCTCGCTCTGACGCAGCTTGATGTTTGACCATCAGTCACGCCGTGTACTTGGACACACCGAATCGTGAGTCATACAGCTGAGCACTCTTGAGCTCTCCCTCTTCTGATTAACTACTGAGAATGCATTTGGTTCAGGCAAGGTATTTTTCTAGACATTTTCTTTTTTATTTTAATCACGATATTTTACTATTTTACAATAACAAACTGCCTTGTTGATACACAAATGTATGTTCTGAGTCACCAGACGTCTCACACGCACATGTAGTCACCAAGGCAAGTAATATTCTGTTATGAGACCTGCTTTATGGTTTGCTGTGCAGTATTTCTGACTTTTATACTATTAATATTGCTTTTCCTTAAGACATGAGTCTGGAAAAGCTTGTGTTCTTAAGTTCACTGATATAGATGTTGCGAGGAAAAGTCTTTATTTCAACCTCTTACTGTTAAAGGGGAAAACTTTTGGTTTGATGGCTGAGTGTTGCAGACAGCATTAGTTCCCAGGTGACCACTCGTGTGTTCGCAGCCCGTAATTAATTCTTGTACATGAGAAAGTGACTTTGGGAAATCTGGTCAAGTGCATTTGACTCTTCCTAGGACATGCAGTACAGATTTGTTCAGTGGATTAATCTTCATATTCCACATTTACACCACATTAGCTCTTGCTTTAGTGGGTTGATGCTTCCCAAAAGATAGTACTTTACATGTCTGACTTCTAATTCTCAGAATGTGGCATTAGACTTATATATAATGGGGCTATTTTATTATAATCTCATAATTAAAAGATATAATGTTTTCTGTGCCCATGCTGAGACCTAATAATTATAATATAGGTTACAGATGTGCTTCAGGCAGCTAGAGGGTCTCACCTTTGCGTGAGCAGCTGGAATGTGACCTTATGTGAGCAGAGGTTTGAAGAGATCTTCTGGCTTCACATGTCTCACAGGAAGCATGAGTCTTCACAGATCGGTAGCTGTTTTGCAACAGAGGTGGTTGTGTGGTTTGTGGAATGGCATTGCAAAAACTTTGTTCAGTGTTAATGATCAAATTGCTTTGTCTGTGTCAGTGTTCCCTCTTGGGGCTGTAGGGCTGGACAATAAAGTGATAATGAAAATGATCACAGTATTCAATATAATTAAATTCCATACTTGGATAGGGGATGTGAAGTTGACGTGGCACGGTGTTGAATTTTGGGTAATTGACATCATTTTGTTTACCTGACACGTTGAGACGATCCTGCTATCTTTCTGTTGCTGAGTTGGAGGCTGTGTTTTGATTTTCTATTGTGATTTTGAAAAACATTGCCGTGGTAGGTCAGTGCTGCTGCATATAGAAATGCCATAGTAAGTCACACCATCGTTCAGGGAGAAAACTGGACAGTGGAACAAGTTTTTTCACTTTTCCTACATGGAAAAGACACAATTTGAACTCGCACATCAATAGTACACAAGACTGCCACGGGTTGCGACACAGCAGATATGTAACCTCTTTTGTTGATCATGCAGCTGATCAAATCCACTGCCTATGACTCAATAAAATAATTACATAGCCGAATGTTTTTGAAAGTGTTATTTAATAATTGTGAGTTTGACTATGTTCTTGCAGTTCGCTGGCTCTTCATTAGTGTCTGGAAATTTCTAACGTTTAAACTCATGCAAAATATATCCACTCAGTTCAAAAACAAGAGAGTTTACAATGGATACTCCGGAGTTTACTCTGGATATGTGAGTGCATTTCTTTTTGTTTTGCTTATTGACATTATCCTTTAAAACACTTAAAAATCACCGCAGTCTGAGCCGTATTACATGTGTGCTGTATCATGCTGCAGTTCTTCATGTTTCTGTTAAGATATTAATTTTGTTGTGGAAAAAGGACTAAAAAAGGATTTTACTTCATTTTACTCATGAATGTTTTGGTGTTGGGAAAAATATATTTTATCATACCAATTAAATGTTGAGAATTGTTGTAGCAATCTTCTGCTGATTGGCCAGAGTCCTTCGCCTTCTGACCATTGTGAATGGTTTAAAACCACATTTAACAATCTGGTTTCTTCAGCTTTTACTCGGCAGGAAAAATCAGCCTTTAAACTTCATTTATAAAATTATGATTTATCAAGATAATTATCGATATCAACTAATATGAAACATTTTATTGTGATAATATTGCCTGGCTCTATGAGACTGCTGATTTAGCGACATGAATATCTGATCCAGCTGACATCTCGAGCCCAGCACTGGTTTGGGAAAAGTCCCAAGATCATCTATGTTCTTCTGATTAGAAATCTGGGCTATCTGTATTGTATTTTACATGGATTATTAACTCACACAGAGCATTTAGAACAAGTTTACTGACATGTGTAAAGTAGGCCAATATTTTCCCATATCAGTCATCACAAAACAATACTTATTACACATTTTGAGCAGCTCATCTTTTATTAACTGCTGTTAAAGCTTATAAAAAGTCATTTTAAATAATGGATCACTGAGAGCTCTTAATCTTCTTTCTCTCACTGTGCTTTGGCTGTCACTCTGGATGAGAGTGTTTACTAATGAATAAAGAGAAAGTCAAACAGTGGTGCAGTTCATGATCTTTCTGGCACTTCTGATAAGGGAGGAAATAGGAAATGTCTTTCTAATAGGCTAATATTATTATTATTCCCAGATGAAATCAGAGCATTATACAGGGTAGGCCAAAAGTAGGTATACAGAACTGTTCGTATCATGTCTAGTCTCTTAGGTGTATTAAATGTACATTTGGAGCATCTAACAGACTAGTTGCAACATTCCTGCAGCCTGTACCCAGCACACAGTGTCACGCAAATCCCAGTTAGCATCAGTGTCCAGAAATGCTTATGAGATGAACTTCTTCAATTCACTCACTGTGTCGAACTTCCTCTCAGTAAATACATTTACTACGCCCCAAAAAATCTTTCTCAATGCCTGTAGAATAAAAACAATTAGTAAATAAATATTAAAATAACATAAATAGAAAATAAAGACACCATGACCTGATCAGTACTGTATACATGCTTTGGCCAACCCTGTATAATAATTTAAACTTATTTTAGAAGTATTTAAAAGTTTGAATAAACCTTAAAAATAAATGATTTCATGCAATGTGTCTGATCTTAATTGAGCGCTTGCTCAAAATTACTCCAGTCTCCAATAAGCAGAAGAAAAATTTAATAAAATCAAAAGGGTGCATGATGAACTCAATACTACTTGATTCTTACTGAAGCACTTCTGATGCAGATATACTTAGAGAAGAGGCAGGTCTTCGGTCTTCATTTGAATGCAGCTAGTGACTCATTATCCTTCTACACTCACCAACACATTGTGTTCTTGCAGCAAGCCTAGATTAATATAACCCTACTTTAATAATCGAAATATAATGCTAAAGCTTGTGCCTTGATATTGCATTACACTCATGTGCAGAAACTGCATGAGCAACATCGGATGTGGTTTGCAAAATTTAGAACCAAAGAAACTTCCTGAAATCTTAAGTGTCCATCCCTAAGATATAATATCATCATTAAATCCTTGTTTGATCTATAATATTTTGCTTTTATGACTTTTAAAATCCTTAATTCCTCAGCTCAGTCTTAAACTTGTGCACATCAGCAGAGCCATCCGTTCTGCAGGAAAGACTGTTCTGTATGATTAAATCTTTAGTGACTTTGGTACTGCTTCAGAAATTCCTTTTTAATGAAGACATCAAGTCTTTGCTCTCTTGTTCTCAGGTCCTGTATTCATTTTCGTCTTCTCACATTTTTTGCTGAATGAGCAAATTTACTTCCACTATGCGGTGGATACTCACATCCCCATTTACATTAGAGATTACTTGTTCAGCACAAAACTAATAAAGCTATTTTGATATTTGGTTAAGAAACAATTGTTTAATATTTAATATGAATTTTTTTAATTGTTTATGGACAAACACTAGGTTCATGAATGTCCTGAGTCCCCATCACAAAATATATGAAAGTAGTTTTTCCAATTTACACTCTGGGAATAATGACCTAAAGTGTTATTGGAGGAACTACAACCTTGCACACGGCATCATTCTGGCTTGTTCATTACCAGAGGCTCTTTTTCAGACCTGTGTATAAAATGTGTTCTCAAAAGGTTTGAGTAAGATATAAAATATATATTTTCTAAATAACGGATGGAAAGTACACTAACCTCATGAGACCCCACTGTCCTCATTTAGGAACATTACATTTTCTTCCGGCTACAGTCTGTGTATATATCCTTGTAAGATCCTCATATCAGGACCATTGGGTATTACGCTTTTGCCAAACTTCTTCTTGTTTGAAGCCGCTGATCAAGTTTAATAGTCATCAGGTGCTAGAAACAGAAACACTGTGGAGAAATTACAAGGCACACAACAATAGAGTCTGGGTCTGAGTAGGCTACGATCCTACAAGGATCTATAATATTGTCTTAGCTTAAGTAAGAACAGCTGTAAGGTTTGTGCAGATTCGCATCCAAATTTTAAGGTTCCTGTGTAAGGAAAAAGAATAGTGGTATTATAGGAAAGTAAACGTGGTGGGCAGTGGTTAAGTCATTGGACTAGTGATCGGAAGATCATAAGTTTAAATCCCAGCCCTGCCAAGCTATCGCTGCTTGAGCAGGCCCTTAAAACTCAACTGCTCAGTTGTATAAATGAGACCTATGTAAGTTGCTCTGGATAAGGGCGTCTGCCAAATGACATAAATGTAAAAGTAATCAACAATGAGCCTGTCCGATGAAGAGGAGTTGTGGTTATCACCCCGATGATTATTATCCTATAAAAGCATTTTCTGAAGTGTTGTATTCCTCTTAGACCAGTGGAATTTGCCAGTGATTAGAAATTACAGCGGTTGTTCCCTCACCAGCTTAAAGTCTTAAAGTTAATCAGACCCAAAAACGTGGCTTGTCGTATTACCAGCTCCCGTGTCCTGGAGATGTTTATGTGGTGCAAAAGTACTGACACTGGAGACTCCTTACATAAATGTTAAATAAATATCTTCTAATTGAAAGCTTCACCATATCAACCATATTGATTATACATTTTACTTTGTAAAATATTTGCATGTTTTAAATCTGTTTATTATTAGTGGCCTGTCCACTGTACTTCCCTGTGAATGAACTATTACTATAGAAAACATAATTACCTTCTGACCAGATTTGAGAATTCAACAGCACTGCAGTATATTATATCATGTTCAAAGAAACAGTTTCAAATTCAAAGAAAAGCTGAATGTCTTATCATTTAGAATAATTATCAGTGATGGAAGATGGCACAAAACAGACAAAATAATGATGTCACGTTGTGTCTTCATATAATATGGCCTACAATGTAATGGACACTGATTAAAGACAAATTTCTTGCTCATGTGAACCATAAATGCAAAATCCTGATAATGTTTTTATATTGTGGATTTTCCGTTTATTGGGCTGTCTCCTTCAGAAGGAGTAACAACAACACGCAACAGGAGACACAGTTGATTAACAGAATACGGAGATCCTGCAAGAGCCTGTGATCTATAGGAGTTTTGTTGGCTAGATCGTCATGTCTTACTGGATTTTGCTGTGAGGATTTTGATGTGAGGGTGTAATGTGAGAGATGATGGAGAGCAGTGAACAAATATATTTAATCATTTTGCGCAAAGAAGGCACTGTTTTGTAATACAACAGAGAGTTTGGTTTCAGAGACTTGTGATAGCTTGTTTGCTCACTCTCGGCCTGTATAACCGCCTGAAGCCTCTTTCATATCCTCTGAGCAGCTTTTTTCTTCTCATAACCAACCCACCCATTTTCCCGGTGTATAATAACTCTGCCAGATTGTTTAACTGACCCCTCATCCTGAACTCTCTGTACCTGAGATGTTGTGCACCATATTCTTCAGCTCAGATGCTCATTGTACTGTGTTTTTTTTTTTTTTTGCCTTATGTGGATTGTTGCAGGATTCACCCTTTTTTTTAAATCATAAAATTCTTCTTTCAAGGTAAATTGAAAAGCAGAGGTACTTTAAATTTTCATCAAAAAATTCCTCAAAAAACCCTGGGGGTGCAAACTTTTGCCCTCAACTGTAAATAAAAAAGGGAAGGATCTGGTCTCAGTGTAGCAGCGTTTCTGAGAAACACTCTTGACATCTGGCCAAAAAACATAATACATTCCCAGAAGATAAAAATCTGTCATCTGTCATTTTGTGCTTATTTAAACCGGTTAACGTGATCGCAAGCTGAAATCCCTATTTCTTTTCCAAAATAAAAATAGTAAGAAGAGTGTGGGTAAAAAGCAGAAGTCAAATGGTAATAACTGATCCCAGACCTATGAAATACGAGCCAGCTGACATTTACGTGTGTCCTCGAAGCCGGAGGTGCATCTTGACCTTTGAGTTTTGCAGCAAAAACGTTCACCATGCACAGTAAATATTTACGTACATCAGGATTCAAAGTCTGCTGCGTACCCGAGGCCATTTACATCATGACCACCAATCAATGCAACTACTTAGCAAACATGATTTTTTTTTTAATGAATTGTGGTCCCTTTTAACCAGAAGTCAATTATTCATAACCAGGCTATCCCTTTACTTAAAATAATCTACTCTGGAGGGAAGATCGGATGTCTGTGCAATTGTGATTATAACAGGCCACATGGCACTTAGCACTTTTTTTTTTTTACTGTGTTTCCGATACAGAAATTCTCCATGTGACTGTCCAAAATGCTCTGATGCTGTTACTGTAAATCACTTTACAAAACTCCATTAAATCCTCTGACTCATATTAACTCCTGAGTGAATCAGCAAGAAGTGCGAGAAACACGAACGCATCGAGTATCCACCCAAACCCCTAACCTCCCCCTGACAATGAAATTAAATCCTCATTTCTGTTCTCCTGATGTCCAAAGACAAAATATTGTGGAAAAATTCAAGTGAAGTCTTTGAGCTTGAGTATGTGAGTGGCTATATCCTGTAGAATTCTCAGAGGAAAATGCAATTAAAACTCATCAGTTTAATAAAATATCCTTCTGACAGTGTTCACTTTATAAACAGCTGGACATCTTTATTTTCTCTTCATTAGCTTCTTTTGGACCAGAGGAACTTTTCATAGTTCTTAGAACTGTTGGAGGAAGTAGCCCCCTTTTTATGTGTTCACACTGCAGGAACCAAGAACCCTTATAGTTCTTAGAACAATGTTTTTAGCAATGTTTTTAAATCACCAGTGGATTTTGTAATTGCCAGACAGTCAATGTGAAAAATTTTCATATCTTTGTATTGAATGGCCAAATCCGATTCGAACAAATCCAGTTCGACTGGAAAAGTTCAGAGTGGGGTACAGCCTTAATTCCATGTAAAACGTTGGCTGTGTAAACAACGGCTCTTAACATTAACGTTACAATTGAAAGAAAAACCACTGGTAAATATAGAGACAGTGGAGTCCAGACTTTATTGAGCCTTTAGGCAATGAAGGAAATGCAGTGTGATTTTGATGCACCTTACGTCTCTTCACCGTTCCCACTGACGGTGTGAATGCAAACAGAATAAAGGCCCTTTAAGGTGTATAATTCTCAGGGGAGCACCCTATAGGGTAGCTCCTATCAATAAGTCCCTAGAACTGTTGAACCTCTTGTATCTGCATCTGAAAGCACCTCTTGTGAGTAATAGTGTAAAAAAAAAAAAATAAGGGTCTGTCAGAATATATCACCAGGAGTTGATGAAAAAAATGGTGTCCTTTCAGCAAGGAGTGTTCAGGGCCCAAAAGCTTGGTGGTGCTGGGAGTTAAACTCACAACCTTCTGAGAAATTTAACTACTCATATGTAGCCAAAATGTTTAGTTTAAAGGTACACTAAGGTAACTTTAAGGAACCTAATTGTAGAATTTAGTGGCGCCTAGTGGTGAGGTTGCAACTGAAAAAAAATCCACTCACCCCTTTTTTTCTAGTGTGTATTAAAACTTACAGTGGCTGTCAGGCACAATAATATTAGCATGCATGGCCACTTATTTTGGTTTATCTTAGTGACACTTAGGCTAATTAAGATTCAATCATTTTAGGTGGGTTTCCAATAAATGTTTGAAATCAAACTAAAATAAAACATTTTACATTTACGGCTTTTGGCATACCCCCTTACCCAGAGCGACTTACCTAAGTGCTTTGAAGTCTCCATCATTAAATATATTCTGATACTGGCTCACTAGGACCTGGACTTAGAATACCATCACGCTAAAAACTGCATTACATGAAAAACTGTTTTCTTTTCTTTTCTTTTTCTTTCTTTCGAAAGATTTTTAAAAAATATATACATTTTTTAAATTTTCTTCCGAAATCTTAAAGCCTGGCATGTGGTTAGTAGGTGTTTGCCTAGGCTTATGTGTACACTTACATTATGTGTGGAGGAAGAAATATTTACTTCAAACAGGATTAATGTGAACTGTGCACATAATATTATTTTATTGGACCCACCAACATCAAGAATACAACTTCACTGATATTCACCTCTTCTTTCTTCTTCTTTCTTACGGCTCTTCCTGTTTCCCTTGGAGCAAGTTACTTGCAACAAGTGTGACACGAAAAACTTCTCAGAGAACAAAAATCTTCAAGCAAATAGACAAAATAAAAGAAAAAACCCTTTACTAATCCAATACTGACCGTTACAAATTACAGCTGGTTCATTAGAATGAGTCAGAAAACTACATACATCATAACCTGCCAGTCTTATTTCTGTTATTGTTCCCACATTCACAAACACTAAATGGAATGTACAATTACAGTACTTACTACAGTAGTAATTACAGATAGGGGGATATTCTATACAATCAAAACCACTTATGCAAAAGGAAGTGGATTGGGGTGGTGGGTAACTGCAACAGCAATATAAGTAAGTATCGGGGCAAGCATTTATATTAATGTTTAACAAATTTCTAAATTGAAAGAAAAAACAAGCCTATACTGAACACTGTCAGTCTCCTGAAATGGCTCCTACATTCTTCATCTTCCTTTCTTCTTCTTCATCTTCCTTCTGGTGCTGGCTGTCTCTTTTAAAAATATGAAATGCGTGAAATGCATTTTCTACCAGTGAGCCTGGGTTTGGTTTGTCCGTTCTGGGCTGCTGTAGCGGCACAACATGGCGATTCTGTAGAGGTGGACCCTCTCCCTATGTAGATATAAAGGGCTCATTCTAAGCTTACGAAAACACATTCGTTAATTTTACACTAATGAAAAAATACTTATGAATATTATATTCCATTTCTGCTAATAGATGCCTCTAAATCCTACATAGTGGAGCTTTAATCACAGCCATGCTGAAATAATCCTGAACAATCATGCTGATAAACCAGTCAGGAATAGAGATGGTATTATAGCACTTTCCCTCTTTCACTCAAAATCACTTTGTAACCATAACAATTACAGTACAGTATGAAACATAAATATAATAAAATCGATCAAAAGGAAAAAAAGAAAACAACAGAAAAAAACAGTCCAGTCCCAGTTTTTTTAGGATACAGTCAAATACAGTGATTACAGTCAAATGTCAGTTAGTTTTTTTTAATAGTTTATGTTCCAAAACTCTTTCATCACTTGGTGTTGTAAATCTAACCATGTGCAAAATGCTGTTTTTAACCTCATTACTGTTCCTAAACTGCAGTAGGCTGTATTGCTTTTTTCAGAACAGTGTGAGCCAGTCTTTAGGGAGATCATTTAGCAGGAACTTGTGGTTTATAGAATGACTCCAATAAAGATGAAGAATGTAGGGTCAATGAAGCATCCTTACTCACTTCCCCTTACTCCCTCCTCCACTGTGTATTCCATATAACACAGCGGTAGTGCAGGAGTACAAATTTTGGCCCAAATGAGAGTAATTTAAGGAGATCTAAGAATAAGGTCTGATCTGCATTTAATCAGAAACACAAAACTTTACTTCATAAGATTATCAGAGTATATTATTTAACACTTGTTTAAAAACATTTGTATTTAACAAGACAAATGAATTCGTTAGCTGTATTAGAAATCCTATTAGGTATGTGAACTTTATCTTTTCTGTCTTTTCTTTTTTTGAGAAATAATTGGTCACTTTTCCCACGCCTTCTCTGGGCTTGGCTTCAGATGTGATCACCAACCCTCGAATGGCCTCTTGTCCTGAGTTTAAGCTTCACAGTGAGCAGTGACACGCTGCACACACAGAGCCAGGCAGTGTTACTCAGTACAGAAAAGTGTTGAGATGTGTTAAGGTGATGGTTTTTTTTGTCTTTCCATCTCTTTCAGACATGGCTGTGGGATTTACTGCCCTGTTTATTTTGGCATGGACCATCAGTGTTGATGCGGCATCACAGAATCAGTCTGAAGGTCTGGCTAAAGCAGTGTGTGTGTGTGTGTGTGTGTATATGTGTGTGCTTAATTTACTGTTGCTTTTGGTGAGAGAACAAAAGTCTAAAGCACTACGGCATAGTCATAGTTTCTTTCAAAGCAGATTGTACTTGATGCCAAACTATATTTTCCCTCTGTGTGTGTGTGTGTGTGTGTGTGTGTGTGTGTGTACACAGATTTCTGCGTGGACAGCGGAATAGAGTTCGAGCGTGTGTTTGCAGTCCCGCACGAGGCAGCGTTATTAAACTGTGAAGTGGTGAAGGAGAATTTATTCGATTATTTCAACATCCCATATAACGTGACGTGGTATGACCAGAGGACTGGCCTGGAGTTCAGCGGAGAGGAGAACCATGTTGTACTTCGGGGAGCTTCACTGCTGTTCCTTAACATCAGCATGGAACACCAGGGCCACTACTTATGTCTTGTCAGGTATGGAAAGCCTACATATTTCCAGTTAATTATTCAGTTATTCATCTTAAAGTATTTGTAGCCCTTTGTCAAATTCTGACTACTATCATTCTGAAAACTACCAAATTTCCTGAATAGACATATTTCTCTTTTGCATGCATCTCAACCACAAGAAAAGTATCTTCACTGTTTAGAATAGTCCAGTTGTTTACTTTTGCTGATTTCAGGGCTACTTCTTTGATTGCTAACACACAAGATAAGCTAAATCCGGCTAAATCCAACATGGACACAGTGGACACAGCCAAAAAGTACATCTCATTCGCAAGCACATTATTTACTACAATTAAAATCCATAGACATAGACTGCTCTTGTCACAATTTTATTTCAAATATTGAATATTAAAAAATTATCAAAATCATTATCAAAATCAATGTAAATGCATACCTCTGCACTTACAACCTAAATCTCCTTATTTAAAAAAGAAAACACTACTTACAAACTGTAAAGAACTATATATTTACATTAGGAAAGGAGTTTTGATGGCATTTAATATCATCTTCTTTCAGAATAGGAAAAGGCAGCTTTTTACAGCAGTTAAATAATAGCATACTATTATTCAATTCTATTTTCGAACCAGTGCCCTGCTACAGGATGCGCATTAGTTACTAATCAGATGTTTGCTATCTACCTCATGCTTCTTCTGACGGTATTAATGAAGAACTGCAAGACAACGACCTTCAGTAAATAACTTTTATCTTTATGTTTACTCCCATCTTTAATGTTTCCCTTTGTTTTCATGCTTGTATGCATCACATTATTAAAGAAAATTAACCTACATGCTTCACCAGAAAATTCAATCAAAAGTTTCCTGTACATTGTACAGCTGTAGAACTCTCAACATTCCTACAATACACAGTCTTACACAAGTGTGTGTGTGTGTGTAGGAACTTTAGGACTTTTCTGTTCACACTGTGTACATATTGGAATACTAATTACCTAGCATGGTAACTTGAAAGCATGCTAAATTCCTACAAGAATAAAGAAGAAATGAATTATTTATTAAGGTTGTATGTGAGCAAGTTTTGTACACTCCAGTGTACACTCTGCTTAACAGCAGCTTAGTGTCGAGATTGTGAGACAATCCCATACACAAACAAGTTGCAAAGGTGTAAAACTAGAGCAAACTTTGTTCAAAAATTCAGTAATGCTTTGTTTTCTTGCACTTCCCTTTGAGCAGAACTCCAGACCAGTGCTACAAGGAGGTGAGGGTTCTTCTGGTGGAAGAGGTGGTGTCCGGAGCATGCCGCCGTCCTCAGGTAGCACTGCAGCGAATACAGCATGACGTGACCGACAATCTGAGGTGTCCTTTAAACGATTATACCAGCATAGTGGACAGCTACTCCATAAGCTGGTACAAGGTGTGTTGTGTGTGTGTGTGTGTGTGTGTGTTTTGTGTGTGTGTGATTATATTGCACAACATTAACAACAGCCTCTGTTTAAAACTTCACTTCCTGTTCTCTTCCTCTCTCAGGGCTGTGAGCTTCTTCAGGAAGGGTCCAGGTTCCTCTTCAGTGAGAACAACCTCATGCTCCATGTCCGCCATGTTTCTTCCAAAAGTGCTGGGTTTTACACTTGCAGGATGACCTTTAACCTCATTGGAGTCATCAGTGTAGTCACAGAAACCATTGAGTGTGAAGTAACTGGTGAGAAACATGCAGGAAAATATATTTATCTGTGGTCAGACTTAGAGATTTTAAGATTTTAAGTTACTGTCACAATTTTAAAGAGTTATGTTAGCTGATGGGGTAGAGAGGGAGTGCCGATAGTGTGCGATGATGCAGTCTTTAAAAAAATAAAAACAGAAATGGTTATGGCATGTTTTGGCAGTCAACAACAACCAAAGCAATAAACAAGTGATATAAAACAAATAATCTAGCTCCACTGACCTCAAAAACATTTTTTGCATCATATACCCATTTATTGTCAAGTTCAAAATTTGACATGAGGAAGTATTTGAAAGGGATCAAAATGACTCAGCCCGTGTTATAAAGGATCAGAATCTGAGCAGGGTGTAATGATTAACTAGAGCTTATCCATTTGTATTAATTTGTGTCTGTAAATTATAATAAACCAGACTAAGTGGACTGTGATTGGACTTGACAATACAAAAAGCTTGAAAAGACTTTGCCACAATACAAAGAAACAGCAGTGTATACTTAGACAACCTAATAAGAACTAATGCAAAACAGGTGGACACAATCAGGTAATAAACTAATAACAAGACTAGGGGAAGATTCATCAACCATGACACAGGGACTAATATAATTTGGTCAGCTTATGTTTATCAAAAGAATTCATAAGTTTGTAAGGGTTAATCAAAGCTCATGCATTTGCATTAATTTGTGTCTGTAAATTACAATAAGCCAGACCAAGTGAATTACGATTGAACTGTGAAATAGGTGACAGAGTGGAAATGTCTTACTCTATCCGTAGTTAATTTTCATGTTTATATGATGAAAGAGTGAAGACTACAGAAGGAGTATAGTTATGCTTCTCTCTGTGCTGTTGAGTCTGCAGTGGCCTCTAGTGGTCAGGGGAAGTCATGGCCAATATGAATATACTGATAGATTGCATGAAAATACACACTACAATTGTAAAATGTTACAATTCAGTAACAACATTTATGTTTCCGCAACAAAACCCTGCTGTTGTTAGTATACCTATCTTGTACTGTATGAAAACGCACGTCACATACCGTAGACTCGTATGATATTTTGGTTATATCGGCCGCATCTAGTGCATACACTTGGATGCTATAACTGTGCATAGCATCAGGCCTCATCAAAACACTTCATCACTGATTATTGTTCTATAACAATACGCTCATAGCTGTTATTCTCTTGTTTTTCAGAGACCAAATCAAAAAGACCTCAAATGCTCGAGCCCACTAAAGAGACCATAAAAGTATTTCCAGGTGAGTAGTGCGGAAAACTGAGTTCACAAATACAAAATGAGGATTCAGAACCGTACAGAATCATCTGCCTTTTTTTTTTGTTTGTGCATTTGTGTGTGAGCAGGTTCTCCGATTAATAATACATGTCGTGTGTTTTTACCTGGGAAAGGAGTTCATATGACAATAGTAATCTGGGAGTTTAAAGACGATTACGTCTCCCCAAACATCTCAGAACGCATCCACCAGGGACCTCTACAGTGAGTTTCACATAGATTTTGGAACAGTCATAATTCAAATGTCATGTCATACTGTTGTCACTTGCAATGATGAAACTAGGGTTACAGCGAAACACTGAAGAGGACGAACAGCATGTAATTAGCTGCTTCACACATTTACACACAACATCACTATTAGATCAGTTCCTTTGATCTTGTTATTTATATGTGTACATGCATGTGAATAAAATCTCCTCATGATATAATCTAGATATAAGATGCATGTAATGACCAGAAGCAAACCTGCTTTGAACATATTTATATTAAAGGGATGTTGTTCAGGTTTAAAACAACAAAACCAAAGAAGGAAGGAAGGTTTTTTTGGGACTTTTTCAACCAATATTGAATTCATATTAGTTATTAGCTAAGATACAGTGGGAATTCACAGTAAATGTTAGAATTACTTTGCTATGAAAAGAGCTGGACATGAGCTTTAACATTACATCAGTTTTTGTCAGTGTTAATATTAGTAAAATAGAGCATAGAGACAAACAAAGAGAGATATTTTGGATTTACTTTTAATTTCTACCGTAAAACATTACATCCTGGAGCTTAACACAACTCACAAGCTTCTCTCAGCCATGTTTTTTGACACGTAAAATCAGGAATCTCAGCTTCTCACATAAATAAAAAAAAATGTCACACTGCTTGTTTCCACTGCGTAAACAATTCTTGCCACATTTCCTTTTCTCTTGCTACTCAAGAGGAAATGGTGGTGAAAGATTGTTGATCAAGCAGAAACCATGAGAACGTTGACTGTTTTGCAGAAGCATATATATGTATGTATATATGGATGCGTGTGTGTGTGTGTGTGTGTGTGTGCGTGTAGGTACACAATCATATGCAAAATTTCTTGCATGCACACAAAATGAGGGACCTGCACTTTGAAAAACAATTCTTTGCCACTGGATACGTTATCTCCATCTTGCTGCTACTAAGACAGTTTTTTCCAGTTAATGTGATGGCGTGTACAGTACCCAGTTTACAGACAGTGTTTGCATGCATTTTATTCTGCTTGAACTTGTCCCATCTAATTAGCATGCAAGGTCCTGTGTTTTTGCATTCTTCTTACACCGACGTGAATTTGCACTTTATGTCCAATCTACAGCTGTGTACTATGCTTCTGAATTGTTGTGCGCTGCACCACGGTCCTGAGGAAATAACATTTCTTTCCAGGGTGTACATGTGATCAGGAGGAATGACAATAAAATTCATGTGAGGGACTGAATGAAAACAATTCTATTAATCTGTGGTTGATATTTTGTACATATTGTTCCTTGATGGAATAAACTGATTGTAACTGTGTTTACAGGGATATCGAGGAGGCTGAGGGTCGGTGGTTGCAGCGCAGCTTGATTGTGTCTCATGTACTGCCAGAAGACTTGAACCTGAACTTCACCTGCAAGGCCTTAAGCCACCGAGGATCTGCCACTGGCTACTTTACACTCCAGCCTGCAGGTCAGAAAACAGTTTGTTTTTACTGCTACTGTGAAGTGTTTCCATTGATTTGTGTATTATTGTCCCCAAATAAGACTGCTTCTAGCTATAATGTGTAATCTTGGTGCCTTCAATGATCATTCCATGTCCATTTCCAGGTCATACTCTCAGAATTCCTTTAAAACAATCACAGATGCACATCTACCCACATAATGAAAAAGTTCTGAAATTTTATTTGGATTTTGTTTGGATCACTTGAACTGATAATGTAAAGGCGAGCAATTCTGTTGCCATTGAAGATGTGAGTGGTGATACTGCAATAAGTCAAGCAGATTCTGATAATTCCTTGAATAACTATCAACCAAGAAAATATGTTGCCTGTATCTATGACTCTGATTGGTATGTGGGTAACATTAAAGATAGAGCAGATGAGTATTCTGATGTTCTGGTAACTTTTATGAAACGCACAAGAAATAATTTAGTGTCATGGCCTGCAAAATCTAGGAAGATGAATGTTGGATTCCTTTCCAACATTTACTTTGCCTTATTAGTGCACCTTCTGTTCAAGACAGGAGTGCTCACCTTTACAAGTGATGTAAACAAAATCCAAACCAATTTTCAGAACTTTTTTCAAACTGATTAAACTGGCATATCTGTCTGTCTCTATGGTATTTTACCATTTTGATCAAAACTCATAGGTTTTACATGTTTGTATCACAAATGCTTTTTATGTATATAAAGTTTGATGCAAGCTGACCTTGATGATAATTCTAGAAACTGATAGTTATATTGTTCTTTCCATTGATGTAGGGTTTTATTTGCACCTATTTTGCTGTGTACATGACTTCTTTATGATAAATGTTATATTAATACATGTCAAGACAAAATCTTTGGCTTTGTATTTATATATTTTATCATTATAAGTCTCAGTAATTTCATAATTTGATTACATTTTCATAATTAATACTGCAATTGTGTAATGACATTATTTCAAATTGATGTACTGTTTATCATAAATATGTTGATGCTTGAATTTTTTTGAAGTTTTATACTTAAAACAGAAATGTACATGTAGTGCTCCGAGTAATCTGAACACCATCCTAAATTTTTTTTTTGTCAAATCAAGATGTATAATGATGTAACGTATAAAAATACATGGTAAAAATTTGAAAGTGGGGAGTAAATGGTGACATGGCCATTCAGGGATTTTGAAGTAATTTTCTGTCACAAGTTCTATAAAAGATTTAATTTTATTGAATGCTGTTACATTTTTAGAAAAATGTCCTAGGAATCTGGAAAGAAGAAATGAGCATTGTACCTAATTCAGTCTTAGGGCTATAGCCCATTAAATAAACACTTGTTTATTTGTATTTTGTGTTTTTGGCTGAATTTCAGGGATCACCATGCAAATATGGCGTACTTATGGAGTAAATACGGAGTATTATACTTAACTTGTGATTTTTGGATTCTATGGAGTATATACTGTATATGTAGCAGAAATCAGAAATGTATAATCATTTTGAGTGACGCAATGGGTTTCTAGAGTTGCCCATATTTGCACTGGCGACATTTTTTAAAGGGCTATCATTTGAAAACTAACACAGATGTAGGCCTAATATTTGGCCCTTTTCCATTATGTGGGTAGATGTGCATCTGTGAATTTTTCCAAGGAGAGGGCACCCCCTGGATGATTTGACACAGAATGTTCCTCAAGAGAATCTTTTTACTGTTTCAGTTTTTTTCTACTTTGGTCCATTGAATCAGTATAAGATTCACACTGATCTATGTTGCTTATTTCTCAGCAGCAGTCACAGTCCTAATAAATAATGTTTAAATAAATAATTTTTCATAAATTGTCTTTTAAAAAAAATTGTGACATTGTAAGTGAGGTTATTCTTACCTGCTTATTTATCTGATTAAAGAGTGTAAACGTTTGTTACCATTTTCATATGTTGTCAGATCCTTATCTGCTCCTGCCGATTGGACTCCTGGCCACAACAATGGCTCTTCTTTTCATCATGGGACTTCTTCTGTACAGAGTGCTCAAAGTGGAGCTTGCACTGCTCTTCCGGTCCCTATTTCCTTTCATTTATGCAAGCACAGGTAAGCTGAACACCAGGAAAGCAGTGTTTCTGCTCAGCCCATTTTAACACTTGTGTGAAGAGAATGCAGAAATGGCAGAATAACTTCCTTACCAAATCTAAAATACAGACAACCTCAACAAATATGTGCCCTCTGATGTGGGAAATAAACTAGTGCTTATTATGAAAATAAGAATATGCTAGATGATCATTTATATTTTTATAATTTATATATATGTATTTCATTTACGGTAAGGAGGTGCGGTGGTCAGCACTGTCACCTCACAGCAAGAAGGCCCTGGGTTCGATCCCCGGGTCACCCAGGGTGCCTTTCTGTGCCTTTCTCCCCGTTCATGCGTGGGTTTCCTCCGGGTGCTCCGGTTTCCTCCCACAGTCCAAAGACATGCAGATTAGGTCAACTGGTTACTC
>JAQQZU010044015.1:0-21405 GCA_030068025.1 Parauchenoglanis punctatus | reverse complement strand
AACATTGGTGTGCAAAAAACCCCCCCCCCCCCCCCCCCCCAACAGCTTACACGCACATATACACTCATATGGATATGCTTTGCTTCTTATGATAGCTTTACCAGTCTACCACCTGTCTCGTAAATGTGACATGTACAGACTCACACTTGCACACATACAAACATCTTTGCACATTTTGTTCTAGCTTGCCGTCACAAGATACATGGCATTGTTGAGAGTAGGTTTACACCAAGCTCAAATACATCTTCCAACATATCTTGCAAAGTTAGTAATTTCATTGCACCTCCCCGTGACTCGGATCAACTTAAAAATTTAATAGGTTCTTCCTTGGTCTTTGCTACACCCAGCCACCAAGTTTTATGGAATTGGTTTTGTGCAATCCTGTTTACAGGCAAATAGGCAAACAAAGGTTGAGGTAATTAATGTGGCTACATACATTGCTAGTTTCACCAGTAGGCTATGGAGCAGTAGCTTACTAGCTAAATATGACTAGTGTTATATTACACTATATATAGGGCTGAAATGATTCACGGAGAAACTTGATTTACTCAGTTCCAAAAAATCTTTTAGATTTAACAGTGTGTAGACGTAAGCACATAACAGATATTGCTTGTATGTAGTATGTGGTTCATTAGTAACCATCATAATAAACACTATAGATTCATGTGCACTGTTTTTGGCTTCATTATTTGTTTAAAAAAATATTCAAAAGATGAGTGAGATCAAGAGAAGAAGGGACCCCGCAGGCGGAGACTGCTTGTGTATAGGGCTCAGAATTTTGTGCTGCACCCCTGGTCTTGATGTTGTAGTTGCGCATTTCAGTAGCCTATATTAGCCTTGGTGGTGAAATGCTGCTTTTAACATTGGTGGTCCAGATTGAAGTCAACAAATAAAATAGCAGAATGTTCTGAGAACGCTGGATCAAACTGGTTGCTATTATTACTGTGATTGGTTATAGTTCGGTGTTAAATAAAATGTGTGAATAGTGTCAAAGAATGTTAGATAGGCTGTACTAGACTACACTGTCACTAGAATTTATCGGCTAATGTTCAAGACCGTGTAAATAAAATTCAGAGATTTGTTTATACACACCTTATACATGTTAGAAAAATTGCTGAAAACATGTGAAAAGACTGTAAACTATATTACTGAATTGTGGTGTTAGACTGTTTTTCATCATTTTTGTGTTCTGAATTTTTGGGTGGGTCAGAAACAGGGGCTCGATAATGCACTGGAGCCACCTAATTAGCATAATCCCTCCCCTAACACTTCATCTTATAAACATGGGATTGCATTAGCATCTATGGTTCTCTACATAACAGGATTAGGGCCACATGAAATACATTTCAGAGAAATCTGAGAAAAAAGTCAAAACTGAGAACAAGTCAGAATTCAGAGGAAGAAAAAAAAGTCAGGCCTGTGAGAAAAAAAAGCCAGATTTCTGAGAATTCAGAGGACTGAAGTCGGAGGTCTGAGGTTTTTTTGTCAAAATTCTGACATTTTTTCCCCAGAATTCTGACTTTTTTTCTCAGAATTCTCTGAAATTTATTTCACATGGTGCTAACCCACTTCTGTAGTTCTCCCACTCATTTGCGAGTTATTAAAATTAACCACTTCAGACCCTGTGTCCACTGGAATGGACATTACATAGTTATTGGCTTTTTCCAATGAAAAGTCAATATTTTACTCCCAACAACTCCCTAGTAACAGGCTAAGGCTTTAAGATGAATTTGGGTAATCCGGGACATTGGATGATGTGGGACACCTAAACTCCAGACTTTTTATTTCCTTTTCTAAAAAATCTAGTCACCAGGACTTTTACTTAGCTTAAAGTAAAAAGGTTTCTCTCAAGGTTTCATCCTCTTGTATCTGCAGGCTGGCTAGGTGGCTAGATAGATATTCAGAATTTAAATACTTCTGTGAAGCTGCTTTGTAACCATTGTTGTTAAAAATAAAATACATTGAATTGAACAACATAGCAAATAGCAGATGCTTCAGGATTCAAGCACTGTCCAGCCTGGACTTATAGCCAAGCCAACGGATGAGCATAGTCTCGATTGTGGTCATGTTGGCACAATGCATCACTTCCACATTTGTCACATGCTGTGACCACTTCATGTTTAAAATCTGCCAGAGGGATCTCTCATGGAACATTTCAAGATCATGGATGTGGTGAGCTAAATTATTGGCTCATACTGGGTCCATAGCAGGTAAAGATTCAGTAGCAAAGGGTTATTGTGCAATGTGCCATGGGAAAACAGACTGCCCTCTTCCATGCTTGCATCCCTCAAGGCTAGATTATTGAGTTGAATCACCATACACGGGCACAAATCACCATATCTAAGCAAGTGAGACCATTAGAGTCAGTGAGCTGACCCAAGCAGGGACTGACCTTGATTTTTAATATGGGTTTTCTTCCTTAGATCCGCCAAGTTTAGCAAAAAAAAAAAACTGAGGCAACACATGGAGGCACAATGGATGGTCTTCATGTGAGAGGCTAGATGGACTAGCCACTTTCTGATGTTGAAGTGACCATATTTTGCACTTCATATGAATTTGGATATGGGAAAACCAGTTGTCTTATACACCTATATGTTTTAAGGCCAACCAGAAAGGTGCTACTCCTCCATTTATCCTTAACTGATTTTTATATGTTCATACAAATTAATTACATTTCTATAAAACGTAATTTTTCTTATTCAGCTTTTTGTCATAGCCATTTTTGATAATGTTTTAAAAAATAGGTGATATTGAGCTTGGCATGTATAAAGTAAGATAATGTTGGCTTTTTTAAAGCCTAATACAAGTGTTGCAGATTACAAAGTGACCTGTCCCACATTACCAATTTCAGCCATAATTTTTCTGTTTGGCACAAAGAAAACTAATAGCTGTGGCATGTCTCCTCTGGGTATATCTACATTATTTCTTCTACTGTGCTTAGGAAACATCTTGGGGATTACAGAAGTAAGTAGCTCATTGTCATTTCGACCATATACATTATAGCACAGTGCAGCTACAAAATGACATTCTTCCTTATTTAAAATGGTGCAGCATGAATAGCAACAGTAGACACTCATTCAGACATACATTCAGTCCACTGTAAGTAAAAAAAAAAAAAGAGAAGTATGAGAAATATTACGAAGAAAAAAGGGTACACATGGTTATCAAAACATGCTGTAAGTACACTATAGAAAACAGTATTATTCAGTGCAGTTATTATTGTGCTATATGAATTGTATAGATATGGAGGGGGAATGTACTTGTCTTAGGCCATAAAGTGGTTGTGCCAGGTTTAATATGGTTATATTTAGTTAGGGTTTGATATAGTTATCAATACAATATATCAATTCAATAAGGGGCAGGGCAAATGTCAATCAGAAGCTCCCCCTAGGAATTGCATGACAGAGTTAGTGACATAGGATTCTGACAAGATTAATGTTAAGGATATAAATCAATGTCAAAAAAGACAATGTTCCTAATTGTGATCAAATTGTTTGAGATATATTCAAGCCACAGAACATGCATTAAAGTGTTGAAAATGTGTTTTTTACAAATATTATTGAGAATGTGGGATAGCATGCTTTGGGTAATATGGGACAATTATTTATATTCTTTAAATGGGGAAATACATTTAGGAACTTCCTGAAGTTGCAGACAAAGTGTTTCTCCCTGTTTCTCCGCTCTCTCGCTGCACATGCTACTCCTGAGATACCAGTGATTCTGACCCCCTTCGTGATTTGAGATGAAACTTCTATAATTGAGGGATACCTCTGTCTGGTATACCCTTCTGGCCAGTACATCACTCCACTCCAGGTCAAACTCAGTTGGGTCAAACCTCTTGTTGATTCTAAGTACCTCTAAAGTTGTATCAGGTCCTCCTGGTGATCTGTCTCATTCCTACTTCTTCCTGATGCATTTCTGCTTTTACTGGTACATCCATCAACCACCTCATCCTCCTCTAAAAGGCTCTGTCCACCTTGTGTTCACAAGATGTTCCATCATTTCACTCAACCTCTTAAGGGCCTCCACCTGCATAGTGAGGATGGTTCTTTCCACTCTTTGTTACCATGCTTCTAGGTTATTCAATTCATCCCTTGTCTCTTCTGCTGATGCCTCCTGCTCAGGAGGGCTACTCGTGCTGCATCTGGAGATGGCAGTGTTTGCACCCCTTGCCTTCCTTTTTCTGTCCATTTCAGAGTCCTGCTCACCACTTCAGTCTCACTGGCACCCTCCTCACATCCACTTGCATCTTCTTCCCACTTTTTATAACAAGATGCCTCTTTCTCCACATCATTGTCTGTTCTGCTCCCTTGATCCAGCTTGCTATGGTGTGTTCCCTTTTCTTTGTCATATGCTTCACCTCTCTGGTCCTCTTGTTCACTGACTGGCCCTCTTATCTCTTCACAGTAGCAGAAAACCTCCTCCCCTAACTGCTGCATTTGCTCTCTCACTTGAGTGTATGCATCTATTTTCACTGTCCATCATCACAAATCCTACCTTCACTGTCAGTCATCACAAATCCTGTCCAATCCTGTGTTCCACTAGGTCCCATGCTTTCAGCAGCTCATCCTCTTGGGTCGAACCTCTGTCTCTGACTTTCTCTACCAGCTCCCCTTCAGCTCTGAATCTCATTTTTTTCCTCATTGTGTTAGTGTCTGATAGCCTGTCCGTTTCGATGTGTGAGGGAGCAGGTGCAGGTACAGGAGCAGATATGACAATATTAACACATTTCAATCGGTTTGAAATTTGTTTTGAAAACAGTTTGTGTTCCTGGCTCCATATTTAGCGATTTCTCAGTTTTTTATATCTGTGACTTTGACTGCTACAGGAAGAGGAGTGGGCTCCTTGACTGTGACTGTAACAGGAACAGGAGATGACCCACTTAGGAAGTGAATACACACGTCAATAAGGTTGACTTGACCAGTTAGGGCACTTCTAGACATGAACTAACAAGTATTTTCATTTGTGCAACTGAAGTTGAAGTTGTCCAATTTACTAAAAAAATCTTATTATAACACATGCACTGTAAAAAGTGCAGTAGTCTGTAATATAATAGAAATCAAAAAATAAAAGTAATTTGAAACAAATTTAAAAACTTTAGCTATTTAATGCATATTATTATTCAATAAGGCTCAGCTACGATGTCTATGGCAGAAATAATGAGTACTACTAGATCACATCTTCTTATGTAAGGAGTAAATGGCTTTAAAGATTCAAGGAAATTGGCATTATAATTTATGCTGAGGTAGTGTACAGTTCACTAAGTTGCTGTAAGTTGCTGTATGTCTATTTACACAGAGGGAACCAAATATCCTAGATTTCAAGAATTAAGGTTTCTCTCTCATATTTGGACAAAGTAGTATGTGAGATGGATGAAAGTAATTCACAATATCCTGGATGTCAGGAAATAATGTTTCCCCCTCATATTTGGACAAAGAAGTATGTGAGACAGCTGAAAGTAATTCAGGTACATAAATACATGTGTATAAATTAATATTATGAGTATTGAGGTCATAAATACATGTGTATAAATTAATATTAGATTAGTATATTAGTAATATTAGTGTATAAATTAAATTAACATCAGGTTCATAATGTCATGTGTATGAACTAGAATTATCAGTATTGGGGTCCAGAGTTGCTGTCTGTATGTTTTACCGGGGGAACCACATATCCTGGATTTCATGAAATAAGGTTTCCCCTTCACATTTGGACAAAAAGTATGTGAGATAGCTGAAAATTATTCAGATACATAATTACATGTGCACTAACTAGTATTACCAGTATTGTGGTCCAGAGTTGCTGTGTATATGTTTCAGCAGGGGAAAACCAAATATCCTGGTTGTCAGGAAATAAGGATCCCCCTTCATATCTATGCACAAATGTATGATTGAGGGCTGAAAAAGTCATTCCACTATGTATTTCAATGTAAACAGATTAGTATCACCAATTTGGTGTCCTGTAATTTCTGTATCTGAGTATTAGCATGGGAAACCCTGCATCATGATGTTTTAATAGAACTGGATAATGTTTGAAGGGTTACAAAGACATCATTGTCTGCAGTAGTTGATAAATATAAGGAGTTTGTTGCCTACAATTAAGTTATAATTAGAATAAAACAGTATCACATCGATCGTCAAGCGTATTGATGAAGTCCTTTAAATACTATAGTGTTTTCTGTATTTCCCCAGCAAACATGTATTACCATCAGTTTAAAACATTTTAATTATGTTTAAAATATACACAAATATGAAAAAAAAAACATAGAGTGTTTCCATAAATGATTTGTTTACATTTAAACAGCAGAGAAAGTGTCAGTAAAGCTATTTATTAGCTCTGTGGGCTGACGTCATGATTCAAATCAGCACAGGGAACATGGGGGAACTGAATTTCCCGGAACACAGGTGTTAAGATATTCATCTTATTCAGGTTCAATCTCTTTCAGACTCCATAACCGTCTATCTCTCTTCCTCTGCGTGCCAAGCACTTGGAGAATGATCTTAACAGACACAAAGTCATGTTAAACTCAGTCTGATTTAATGAAGAGAGTCTAGGAGTACTTATACACAGAAACACAGATGTCATAGTGATTAAAAGGAAACAGATAATTAGAAAAACACCTTGTTTGGGCAGAACATGACATAGCAAAAGGCTTCCAGCGTGAGAAGAATGACACAGATGAATGAAGGACAGTATATCATGTCCTTTACGATAGCTAACTTAAACAAGCTTGGTCGTGTCATAAAGACCTATATTATCACAGGATACAGAAAGGACAGCTAGACGCCATAAAATCTCAGTAAGGGAAAGTCAGGATGACAATCCCATCCAGCAATGTTAAAGGGTCAAAGGACAGAACAGAGAAGAAAGGAGACAGTGATCAAATCAAACAAGCAGGGACAAGATTTTAAATCTAACAACAGGGAAGCGCAGGGTTACGAGACCGGAACTGTTCCACTTTTGCTCCCAAAAACATGAATTATGTTGCATTATCTTGGTAGGTATATTCTTAGATCTTTGCAGGAACCTTCCTAAGCAAAATAAGACTGTTCAAACGCAGCCCTGGTAGGGTCCTAAATGTGTGCGCATGCGCGTTGTGAATCACGTAAGGGACGTTGAGTGGTAATGTTAAGGCCAATTTATATTTCTGCGTCGAACATACGGCGTAAGGTACGCCGTGCCTAACGTGCTCCTCCCCCAAAAATATAACTAGTGTGCTTGGTCCAAGTACTGCTCCAACTGAAATTTTGTTGTTGTTTTGGCAGCGAAAATGGTATTTTTCTTTCTGTCGTCTTAAAAACTCATGGATGTTTTTCGGGCCGTTCGTACTGAATACAGAGGAGTTAAAGCACTTCAGAGATGCTCTCAGTAAGAATTCACCTGGTTTATAACTAATCACGCGAGGTTTATTTTTCCACGGTAAATTTGTTTCAAAACGTTTTGTTCATGTTATTTTCTGTTTATTATTCCTACGGCGAAACACATACGTCGCTCTTCTGTGCATTAAAGCAGTACATTCATGTGCGTCACCTTGCGTAAGTATAAATGCTACACCCTACGCGACTGTCGACGCTGTACCTACGCCGCCGGTTAGACGCAGAAGTGGTCTTGCTCTGACCAATTTGCGCAAACTCGGCGCAGTTTAGCAGTCTCGAATACGATCGGTTGACGTTTCCCGAACACGGAAGTTGATACGTACTTCCAGCAATAATCATTTAATTATATTTCGAACCTGTTCAATTGTGTCTGATTTCATTTAGGTCAGGGAATGCTATGTCATAGTCTGTGCAGTGAAAATGCGTGACAGGTTTCGTAATGCACTGTGGAAAATTTCTAGTTTTGTGTTATCGTTCGAGTTAACGAGTGGAGTTGTGTTTGTAATCACACTATCTTTTGTCCTGAGCATCCTTACGAATCACTTCAACATTCCTGGACATGCACTAAGTCTGGAATCAAGCGTTGTTCTCAACGGCCATGGTAAGATTTTATTAAAGAATATGTCAAGAATGCATTGTTCACAAGCAACTAACTAATGTAATGCCGTGCCTCTTTCAGCATTTACCTAATAATATGCACTGTATAATTATGACGCATCTTCTGTTGAATGTCTGTTTTGTATTAGCAAACATCCTAAAGTTTAACTCTTTATTTGAACCCCACCCAGTTCACAAACTTATCACCTACAGCTTTTACCATAAGGATGTGGGACACCTCTTTCTCAGTGTGGCTGGGCTGGTGTTGTTCTGCAGTGGATTAGAGAAAGGAATTGGCACAGTGCGATTCCTACACCTTTTCATTTTTCTTGTCACTTCTATTGGCCTACTGCATGCATTACTGGAGCTATTGTTGTTTTCTCCATCTACAAGAAGCTCAGTTTCAGGCCTAATTCCGGTATCTCTTGCCATGCTGGGCATGGTGACCATCAGTTCACCCATGAGGAAGGCATTCCTGCTAGGCTTTACTGTGCCCACTGCAGCCCTTCCCTGGCTCCTGGTGATCATTGTTTATCTCTTTATCCCAAATACTGTATTCTTATTCAATGTCCTGGCTGTAATCACTGGACAGATATGTATCCTTTTCTTGTTTATTGTGCATGTCTTGCCATTTAACTGTGTCCAGTTGAGTTAATTAATACTTGACATACAGGTCATTTTAAACATCTAGTAAATAGTCAGTCAGAATATATATTTTGCTCTTGTAAACATCAGTAAATTCTATTAATGTGTGCAGGATATAAATATATTTCCAAATGAACACTTTGGTCAAGATGATAGCTGAATTCTGCTGAATTTGAAAATTGTCCTTGACTGAAGGGTTTGTATCAGATGGCATGAAATCATTTTCAGTGTTGCAGATGTCTGAGTCCAGAGCTTGCTTGTTTGAGAAAATGGTGCCATTCCGATTGCTGAAGAAAATAACATGTGTGCATTTTGTCCCTGCATCTGCAGGAGAGCGAAGAAAGATCCTGCACACTGTGTAAGTAATCATTTTCTTCATGAGCTATGAAGCTTCATGAGCTATCAGTTTAGTTTGCCAACCACTACACCTCAGGTTTCAGCTTTTTTCATCTTTTAACCAGCAAATGCTGTCATGTGGATTTGTTTTTAGCAAGCACATTTTCGTAAGTTTTTATCTGTTCTATTCTGTTATTGTAATGTACCCTGACCAATAAAAGAAAAAAATGATGGCTCAACTCAGAAGAATCTCAATACACTTACATCTTGACCATTACATACATATTATTACATACTATTATGCTGGGAGAGTAGTGACCCTGAAGTAGGAGCTAAAAAAGTCCCTAAAATCAGTGTTCTAAGAACTATAATTATTTTCATTTCCCATGATTAGAACACAAAAAAATAGTACTTCCTCCAACAATTTTAAGAACAATGAAAAGTTCCTCCAGTCTGAAAGTGCCTAGAAGAGTCCCTAGAACTGTTTGATCCAAAAGCACCTAATTTTACAGATAAAGGGGTTTGTGGATGCAAAAGGTTAGAGAAACTACTTTATAGAATATAACAAATTTTCCATCTCAGAGTAGTCAGTGTTATTTTGCTTTGATATGCCAATATATGTTGATGATAAAATGCACTGATAACTCTTTCAGATGCAGCCCACCACCTGGCTCATACCCTGTCCAGGCTTATGCTCCAGCATCTATGTTTGCTTCTCAAGCCTCGGGAAATGCTCTAAGCAGTGTAGATGGTTGGTCACACTCCACCATTATCCAAAAGAACTACACAATACCTTCACTAAACCCTGGATATAGCATTGGGCCCAGATTTGGATCCAGCCATGGACATGCACATGGACACAGCCATCAATATCAGACCAGCAATTTTTGGACGCCAAAGGCTCCTTTTGCCTATTCTCATTTTAGCCCTCCTAAGAATATGGCTGTGCAGTCTTTTGCTAACCCATCACACACAACAACCCAAGCAGACTCTGTGGTAAATGTCCCTGTGCTGTCCAGTTAGCAATATCCACCTGAGTGGATCAGTCCTCTCAAAATAAAAAAAAAATTTATATAGTGATTAATGGTTTACTGACATTTATTTTTTCTGGGCTGATACCGATACCAATTATGTATATGTGATGTGTGCATACGTAACAGTAATGGTTTTATCTGAAATAAAACAAGTTTAAGTGCTGATTCCAGTAATCAGAAAAATGCTGTCAGGCATTTTGTAGCTAAACATAACAAGCCAGTCATAAGTCAATGTAACTTTTGATTTTGTGATACTGTACCTAGAAGCTGATATGGTGTACTTACATTTTTCTTTTTAATTTTTTTGTTGCATTACTATCTTACTCTATTTTTATCTCCTCATTGTGTAAGAAATACTGCATAAAAAAAGCAAAAACAATTGTTCACAATAAAATTTAAAAAGTCTCACAATTTAGACATATGAGTATACATGCTTATATTTATATACAGTTCTCTCTGAAAGTATTGGAACAGCTATTTTGTTTTAGCTATACTGAAAACAAAATTTAAGAACAAAAGTTGAGTATGAAACAATAGAACAGAATTTTGGCTTTCATCTCCTGATAGCTCATTATTAACAAACATTGTGACAAAGCAGTTTTATAGAAATCTGGGTCTAGACTTCACATTCTGTTGGTGGGTTGTTTGTTTGTTTTCTTTTCTTTTTAAAGGTTAGGACAATTCTGATATTTTCCCAAGTGGAATTTTATAGGAAGCCATTTTAATGTACAGTCCGGTCCATTAATATTTGGACAGACCTTCTTGCATGCTTTTCTAAAAGACTATTCCCAGAATTCATATTATATCTTGTATTTTTTCATACATATTATTCATACACAAAACAGTCCACAAATGATGCAAAATACCAGCTTCCCAATGACTGAAACACACATGCTAAACAACAACAATTATACACATACTTGTTTGTTGGCACTCATACATCCAGGGAAGATGCTAATCTCAACATGGAGAATTTGCCCCTTATTGCAAAAATAAAAATTCAGTAGCAAAAAAAATAATAATAATAATAAAAATTCCACAATCCTATCACATGTAAAAATCTACACAATTCTGCAGGTGGCTTAGGTGTATATTCACACATCAGGTGGCTAATACTTGCTGTTATTAGCAGCAGTGTCTGAGATATTTTACAAACAGTAAGTTACAAACGTGTTTTACAAACATGTAAGTTAGCCTAAATTAACATCCTATGTTGTCTAGTCAAGTTCTTCTACACAAAACTCTGTAAATAGACATTGCTTTATTCAGGGAAGCATTGTCATATTAAAACAGGTCAGGGCCCACATACTGTTTCCTATGTAGCATTGCTCATTGGACACTACCATATAAGTCTATACCTATCTATTAACATAAATGGCCAAGGAGGCATACATTTGTGAAGTGAGTTGACCTGGAATCACCTTTGGTGTCACCTGGATTATTCCATTAATTGCTCATGAAATGTGAATGGCTCTTCATGGAAGCAAGGTGATGGCCAAGAGCCAGTTTATGAATGGAGTTCAGAGGCAAGAGAGGTGGGTGGTAATGAGGGACACCTGTGATTTTTCTAATGAATATCCTGTATTGCAGTAAGCAGTGAGAAGATAAAGGGAAGAGGGATGAGACCCATGTGTGTGCTTGTGTCAAATAAACAGAAGTGCTGTAAAGCAAAGGTTCTGCATGCCTGCTTCCTGATTCTTCATTCCAAAACAACAACAACAACATAAGTACCAAAACACAGGAGTGAAGACAGAACAGTGACATTGTCCTTGCCAGCATCCACCAGAACCAACACCAAGCCCTTGTTACCCTGCGCTTGGAGTAGGACATACATTTCCAGGCACTGCTCCAAATGCAGTAGAAGGATCAACAGGTGCAACCAGCGGGTATGCCAGCAGCCCCAGTGGCTGCCACAAACACGCTGCATGCTATACTGACCAAGATGGTTCCACATGACAACCTTGAGGCCTTTATAAAGCTCTTCGATGTGAACAGTAGAGGCATGGGTTTGCCATGCTGGACTACCCAGACCTCAAGCAATTCTGCAACATCTCTACCGAATCCCAGAACAACACCGCCAGTAAGACTGCCCACTCCAACCATTTGCATTTGTCTAGCAACTCCAGGATGCCTCCTGAAGCTGGCTGAGGAGCGTGTCACAAACAACATCATTGACCTAGTGGTGCTAGAGCAGTTCACTTGGCTGCTGGAGAGGACAGTGGAATGGATCCAATGCCACCATCCAGCATCGATAGACGAGGGGATGAAAATGACAGAGGACCAGTTATTAGCATTCTGCTCCATCTTTCTCTCTCTCTTGTGCTTCATCCCTCCTTTTCTCACCCCCTCCCTACTCCTGCACCATGGAGGCAGGGGGGGCCTAATTCTTGTGCATCCTTCCCCACATTCCCCTTTTAGTGTCTGTTACTTCTACTTCTGCAGGGAATTTGGACACTTCTAGGACCAAAGCCACATGATGGAGGTGGGGGAATTGGTCCAGATCCCCCCAATGTGCTACAGGCTGCCCCCGATCGAGCTGGGACATACTGTATATAGGTGAGTATCCAAGGGGGTGCATACCACATGCTAGTGAATTTAGGTATCAACCAGACCTTAATTCACCAAAGCTTGGTTCAAGGGGAGCTATTGGTACCACACAAGTAGTGAAGGTGAGGTGTGTGCATGGGGATGTGCACAGGTATCCCCTAGTGCCCATCATAATCCAATTTCAGGGACAAGGTGTGGCCCCAAATTGGTAAGACTGCAGCAATTACAGCCTGCCTGAGACCCAAGACCATAAAAGACCTGAGACCATTACTAGGGCTGGCTGGTTACTATTGTAGGTTTGTGCCTAACTATTCAGACATCACCAGCCTGCTGACTGATCTCACTAAAAAGTGATCATTGGATCCAGTCCAGTGGATTGAGAAATGCATCTTGCATGGATGATGGACAAGGTTGTGGTGTTGCATCTCAGGCCCAATTAGAGACTAGTGAATACTTGATGACTTTAGTATTATACGCTTGATCCTCCTGCAGCCTTTCCACCAACCTCAGACATGCATCACTCGGTGTTCCCTGCATAACACACACTCACACACCTAGAAAAGCACACAGAGAAACAGCAGTATCTTGTAGTGGACACAGAAATCACAAGAGTTTCTTTTTCCCAACCTAAACTCATTAAAGCTGGCATCAGAAGATTTTTGGTTCAAATACATCAGAAATAAACTACCACTGTAAAGGGTCAAGGTCTTTCCCTGCCTAACTTGGGTCCTATCCACTAGTCACATATTGGGAAAAGGGAGCATTCACTCATGTGGCCTAAATGCCATCAGATCCTCTCAAACTAGTTAGGCAGTAAAACCACTTTACAGTGTGAAGCATACATCCAAGCCTTATGTCCTTGACACAACACTAATGAATCAGCTACTAGGAGGACTTGGAAAGGGCCTTTCCATTTCAGCTCCAGTAGACCAGCAGTGTGTTTCTTTTAACCCATTGTCCTGGACCTATAGCATAGCCCCCTTTACAGGAGATGTCCATGCATCCATGATACATAACAGTTTTAGAGAGCTCTTCACAATATTTCATCAGCACACCAGAAGTGAAATGCACATCTGCCTGTTTCTGGTTGATAGTGCCTGGTAGGGACATCGGACGACTTGTGATGATCTCCTATGGAAAGAGACCATCACCTCTTGTGAGTGTTGACTGAATGCTGCACAAAACAGCTGTCAATGCATTCACCCATAACACCCCACTCTTTTGAAACTTTGGCAACCTATGTTTCGAAGACTGATTTTGACATACAACTTGCCCAGAAGCCTGAGGCCTATAGGGGCAATGAAGCGTCCACTGAACTTTCAGCATGTTCATGACTTCTTGAATCACTTGGTCAGTGGAATTCTATGGTCTGTATGAATGTATTTGCTTCAGCCCAGTGGGAAAACGTATCAACAACCTATAAGACAGATATAAGATATATGACAAGGGGAAGGGTGATTTAGTCAACTGGCAGGTGTTTGAATGATCTTGCAAGGGCCGGGTCTGCTGTGCTCTTTAACCTTGAGTACCACCAGACATGTTGGTTGCTCGCACACCGATAGAAGGTCAGACAGAAACAAGGCATGTTTTATAGGCATAGCTGCTACTGTCAGAATTGCACATCAATGCCAAATACTGCAAAAATCATGCATAACACCAAAAGCATATGATGAATCTGTGTAGATTGTAACCAGTACCTAGGATACAGGCATTAGTTAAAGCCACAAGTTTGTGCTGAGTAATGATCATGGAGACAACCCTGAGCTATTAATGTGCATGACAAGCAAAAAGCCCACCCAGCACATCTGCACCTGTTCAAAACTCCAGCCCAACCATCTCTAAACAAAAGCAAGTCTGGCTTATTCAGAGGAATCTTGGAAATGCTTGAAGGCAGTGAGTGTGAGAGCATCACACAATCGTGATCACCTGAAACACCTTCATCTGGTGAATCAGACATCACAGCCATCATCAGTGATAAATGATGGGTGATCTTTGCCCTTTTTAGAGTGAGGTTAGGTGCTGTGAGAGCATCAAAAAAATTGACATCTTTGGGAGGTCTGTGATCACACTAGCTGAGGACAACAAAGATAACACAGCATGAGGACAACACAGTAAGATGTTGTATCAACACTACAGGTGCGCATGTAGTGACAGCCAAATGAGTGGCCTAAACAGCCTTTAAACACTGACTAAATCCAACTTAGTTGAATATAATTAACTGGGTGCACTCTGCCTCCATGATCCTGCATCAGGCATGCCATCATAAACCCCTCATGCTCAAGCATATACAGGGTGAAGGGCCGCTCTGGTTGCCTAAAGCAGGAGCAGATGGAAGAGCAGCTTTAAGTTTTGTAAATGCAGTTTCAGCTGTTTCAGAGAAGTGAAAATTGTCTCTTTAGGAGAGCCTTTTAACATCATAATATAAGGGCTGACCTATTTGGACATAATCCTCAATCCATGGGCAACAGTAATTACATATGCCCAGGAATGACTGAAGCCCTTTGATGGTAGAAGATTGTTTACACAGTGGCAGCATGATCAGGGAGGATGGATCTCTGTCCAGCTGTCACCAGTTGACCTAAAATTGAACTGAAGCTGTAGGTAATTGAGCTTTAATAATATTAGCTTTGTGACCCTGAGCACTGAGAAAGTTCAGCAATGGCAATAACTCTGTTATGTATTTTGAGATCAGGTGAGGCCAAAAGAATGTCATAGGGTCCATCACTTGTGATGTAAGCAGTACAGCTGGTTTAAAATCCAATTCCATTTGTAATTGTGAAATCACATCAATACCCAGGAATAGTCAAATGTCATTTGACTTTAGACCGAAACATAATGATTGCCTAACTGCCTAAAATAAACTAAGATAAACTAACTACCGTTAGGTGACCATGACCATACCTATCAATCTGCTTTTCTCTTCTCTGTCCCTCTATGTCTCTCTGTCTGTCTGTCGAGCTGCACATGCTACTCCTGAGAATCCAGTGATCCTGACCCCTTCTGCTTTTCGGGCCTGCCTGACCCGTCCCGGTGTCCTACTCCTGGTTGGAGTCACCACTTGGAAACCACTTGCTCCTGTTAAATATGGCACCATATAAACTGCTTCAGCATACACCTAGAACTGTGATGATGCCATTGGACTGCTGTTGACATGAGCGGTTCTGCTACGGTTCTGTTTCTGGGGGGAGTACTTCGAAGACCTCCTCAATCCCATTAACATGTCTTCCAATGAGGAAGCAGAGACTGTGGACACAGAGGTGGGCTCCACCATCTCTGGGACCGAGGTGGTCAAAAAACTCCTCGGTGGCAGGGCCCCGGGGGTGGATGAGATACCCCCCGAGTTCCTAAAGGCTCTGGATGTTGTAGGACTGTCTTGGTTGACATGCCTCTGCAACATCGCATGGACATCAGGGACAGTGCCTCTGGATTGGCAGACTGGGGTGGTAGTCCCCCTTTTTAAGAAGGGGGACTGGAGGGTGTGTTCCAACTACAGAGGGATCACACTCCTCAGCCTCCCTGGAAAAGTCTATTCGGGGGTCCTGGAGAGAGGGGTCCGTCAGATAGTCGAATCTCAGATTCAGGAGGAACAGTGTGGTTTTCGCCCTGGTCGTGGAACAGTAGACCAGCTCTATACCCTTAGCAGGGTCTTGGAGGGTGCATGGGAGTTCGCCCAACCAGTCTACATGTTGTGTGTTTTGTGGACCTGGAAAAGGCGTTCAACCGTGTCCCTCGGGGGACCCTGTGGGGGGTTCTCCGAGAGTTTGGGGTAACAGATCCCCTGATAAGGGCTGTCCAGTCCCCTGTACAAACGGTCAGAGAGCTTGGTCCACATTGCCGGCAGTAAGCCGAACCCGTTTCCAGTGAGAGTTGGACTCTGTCAGGGCTCCCTTTGTTACAGATTCTGTTCGTAACTTTCATGGACAGAATTTCTAGGCGCAGCCAGGGCGTTGAGGGGGTTGGGTTTGGTGGACTCAGGATTGGATCACTGCTTTTTGCAGATGATGTCATCCTGTTTTCTTCATCAGGTCATGATCTTCAACTCTCTCTGGATGCTCTCTCGAGTGTGAAGTGGCTGGGATGGGAATCAGCACCTCCAAATCCGAGACCATGGTCATCAGCCGGAAAAGGGTGGAGTGCCCTCTCTTGGTTGGGGGTGAGATCCTGCCCCAAGTGGAGAAGTTTAAGTACCTTGGGGTCTTGTTCACGAGTGAGGGAAGAAGGGAGAGTGAGATCGACAAGCGGATCGGTGCGGCATCCGCAGTGATGCGGGATCTGCATTGGTCTGTTGTGGTGAAAAAGGAGCTGAGCCATAAGGCAAAGCTCTCAATTTACCAGTCGATCTATGTTCCTGCCCTCACCTACGGTCATGAGCTATGGGTAGTGACCAAAAGAACGAGATCGCGAATACAAGCGGCCGAAATGAGTTTCCTCCGCAGGGTGTCTGGGCTTTCCCTTAGAGAAAAGTGAGAAGCTCAGTCATCCATGAGGGGCTCAGAGTAGAGCCACTGCTCCTCCTCTGGTACTCGAGAGGAGTCAAATGAGGTGGCTAGGGAATCTGATTAGGATGCCTCTTGGACGCCTTCCTGGTAAGGTGTTCCGGGCACTTCTAACCGGGTGGAGGCCCCGGGGAAGACCAGGACACGCTGGAGGGACTATGTCTTTCGGCTGGCCTGGGAACGCCTCGGGATTCCCCCGGAAGAGCTAGAAGAAGTGGCTGGGGAGAGGGAAGTCTGATTCTCTTTGCTTAAGCTGCTGCCCACGCGACCCGATCTCGGATAAGTGGAAAAGGATGGATAGATGGATGGATTGTTTTCATATATTATTCATTATTTAGATTCATATTCAATATATATTCATTTTGCTTGCTGAGTGCTCGTGCGAGACAAATAATTTTCAGTGTGCAGAATCGACTCCAAAGATTTGCAGTTGAATCTTAGTTTTTAATGCCTGAGATTACCGAACCTAGCCTTTTGGAAATAAACTCAAACAAAAAGCAGGATGGAAAAATGACACAAAACATACACAGTATATTGTGTATGCTAAGAATATACAATATACAATTTATCAGCACTACTGGGTAGGAAAAATAGGCTAGTTTAACTTTTTACTTTTTTAAGCCTAATTGAATCAAGTGGCTTTGCTATTAATTTTATTGATATAATTTTTATTGATTTTGTTGATTAGTTGTTGCAGCCCTTATGCATTTTAAATTTAAAATCCTGACAGTAATCCCCATTTTCACTAAATGTATCGGTACTCTGATTACAGCTTTTTTTTCCTGTAACTATAACAGAATACAGTTACATGGAACAGCATTAGGATACAAAAATACCTTTTTGTATCCTCATGCTGTTCCATGTATTCTGTTACTCCAAAACCTGTATATTTATACTCTCATAAATGCAAACACACACAGTCAAGCAGCTGAAAGCAACAGTGAGTAGTGATACTACATTCAATGAAGGTTAATTACAGACACAAAAGTATGTAGGTATGTAATTATGTGTAAAGGTACCAACAATACTCAACACTACTCGTAGAAGCGCATGCAGTCGAGAGCAAACGACTCTTGGAGTCAGATCTTTTAATTATTAAAAATATCAATAAAGAAAAATATTAAGTAATAAAGTTAAAATATACATTTAAATTTCAACTGTGCCTATTTCCTTCCTTAGTTATAGAAGGGCAGTAGATTATGATAATATAATTTTATACTTAGTCCTACATTCTAACCCTAATCTTGACAAACTAATAAATATTAAAATACCATAAGAACCATGAAATGGTGCTTTTAGTTCAAAACTGCCTTCATTAGTTAACTTACAAATAAATGAACATTCCAAATGGTTATTCCATTTTTATTTTTATTTTCAGATTGATAGAATTATTTTAGCCTTATACACAGCATAAGACGCTGCATTCAGCTTCAATGCAATATTGAAGCTGCAGTCAGCTTCAGTATTGAACCAAAATATTTGCTCAATATTTTTTTCATTTTTCCATTCATTCACCCATTTATTCATCCATCACTCCATTCATTCATCTTCAGTAAGTGCTTTATCCTGGTCAGTGTCACAGTGGATCCAGAGTCTATCCCAGGAACCCTAGATGGGATGTCAGTCCATGATAGGGCTCCATGTGCGCGCACACTCATTCACACACTCAATCACACTTAAGACAATTTGCTGTAACCAATCTACCAAACAGAGGCGAAGAAACTGGAGAAGTCAGAGGTAACCCATACTGACATGGTGAGAACACACACACAAAACAACTCATGCTCAAATGCTCAGGATTGAAAAGAATTTGATTATTTGCAAATTATGTAAACCCATATGTAATTGATTATAATGATGCCATATATAATGTTTTTACTGTTATTTTTTTTAATTTTACTGTTTTTTGAAAATATATGCACAAATTTTAATTTGATTCAACATGCTTCAAAAAAGTTGGGATAGGGCACGTTTACCACTGTGATGCATCACCTCTTCTTTAAACAACATTCTGTAAATGTTTGAGAACTGACGAAACCGGTTGCTGTAGTTATGAAAGTGAAATGTTGTCCCATTTGTTTCTGATATAGGATTTCAGCTGCTCAACAATCCAGGGTTTCCTTTGTTGTATTTTCTTCGTTTCATGATTCGCCAAATGTTTTGCATGGGTGACTAGTCTAGATTGCAGGCAGGCTAGTTTAGCACCCAGACTCTTTTACTACAGATCCATATTGTTGTAATACCTTCAGAATGTGGTTTGGCATTGTGTTGCTGAAATAACCAAGACCTTCTCTTACTGTTCTCACAGACAATGGTTTTTGGAAGTATTCCTGAGCCCATGCTTTTTTCTGTGTTTATGGAGAGTTGCCTGAGGGCCCAAAGATCACAGCCATCCAAATATTGGTTTTTAGTGTTGTCCCTTAGGTACAGCGATTTCTCTCGATTCTCTGAATCTTTTAATGATATTATGCACCATAGATGATGAAAACTCCAAATTCTTTGCAATTTTACATAAGAACATTATTCTTAAACTGTTGCACTATTTGCCCATGCAGTCTTTCACAGAGTGGTGGGGAGGCCATCATGACCACTGAGTCTCTGCCTCTCTGGGGTGTTCTTTTTATGTTGAATCATGTTACTGACTTGTTCCCAATTAACCTAATTAGTTGTGAGATATTCCACCAGGTTTTCATAAAACAGTAAAATTACTCAGTTTCAATATTGGATATGTTGTTTTTGTTCTATTTTCAATTAAATATGATTTGCAAATCACCACATTCTGTTTTTATTTACATTTTACACAGCGGTCCAACTTTTTTGAAAATGGGATTTTGTCATGTTATGCACACATTTTAAATAAAAATCTATAAATTAGAAAAGCATATTATAATGCCAGTACAGTTAAGAGTGGGACTAAAGCTTAAACGTCACACAATAATATATGGTACAATGAAGGGCATAAAAACATTTGTATACAACAAAAAAGAAGTTCTGTGAGGACAAGGACTTTTGGAGTATTTGGCTTTCATTCATAAATCCTTTGCTTTGTCTTGATTTGTGTATTTTTGGTAAACTACACCGAGCGTGGTGAAGATGTTTCCCATAAACAGCACAAGGAAGGTGGAGCCACACATAAGGACCTATAAAACAGAAAAGGACACAATAATACCTTGCACCAGTGTTTAAAAGTTTTTTGTTGTTGTTGTTTGTTTTTTGTCTATCCTTGGGCAGTGGTGATTAATGATTAAGGCTTTGGGTTACTGAGCAGAATGTTGGGGTTCAAGCCCCAGCACTGCCAAGCTGCCACTGTTGGGCTCTTGATTGTTATGTACATTTTTGGTCAGGTTAAATTCAGGTTAATTAATTAAGGTCATTAAGAGCATCAAGAGGTTTGAAGTGTTGCAATAGTCTCAATATTTTTATGTTACCTGCCACTCTTTCCATTCGGGCAGTTGAGACATTTGGAAGAGTATGATTCCATTGTAGAGTTGCCAAAACTAAAAGTACACAGGAGAAAATAAGAAAAGTGACCATCATATATTGCATGCAATCTTTATTTTATGACACACTGGTATAATCTGCTATTGCACAATAAATTCTTTGCTAGGACTGGCAATAATGCCAAAGTTTATTAATGTGCAATATGCTTTGCTCTACCTTGTTACCTCGAACCTGACCAGGATAATGCAGTTACTAAAGATGAATGAATGAATAAATGAATGAAAATCAATGAATTAATGTTTTGCTATGATTAAGCATGATATAAATAGACTGTTATGTAAAATAATTATATCATGGTTAGGTAATTTGAACTACCCATTTACATGTAAATTTTAAACAACTAAAAACAATCTATGCTGAATAATTATAAATTGGTCTGGGAGAATCTCTACATGTTTATTGTCACATAGAATGCAAAAATTTCTTAGTATAAATGACATACTAACTGCAAATGCACCCATGTCTAATTCCATATCCCAAATCCACCCCTTACATCCATTACTCTGGTTATTCTACTGTGTACTTCACTATTACTAAAAAGCCACACAGACTGTGTACATCGAACCACTGAAGTACAAAGAGTACATACTTATGATGACAAGAAATCCACTGTGATACTCACATGCCCAAAGAAAAGGAAAGGCAACAGAAAAGTTAGTCCCCTCCACATCCAGGACTGAAATCCCTCTGAGAACAGAACACAAACATACTGTTTAATTACATATATGCTTTTTTTTTAACAAGACATATATATATATATATATATATATATATATATATATATATATATACATAAACACACACACACACACACACACACACACACACACACACACACACACACACACTACCAGTCAAAAGTTTGGACACACC
>JAQQZU010043368.1:0-21536 GCA_030068025.1 Parauchenoglanis punctatus | reverse complement strand
CACACCACTGAGATATATTTTTATTGTTAACACTGTCTCTGTGACAGTGAGATATGTATATATATATATATATATATATATATATATATATATATATATATATATACATGCATGCCTGTGGAGGTCCAGACATGTTCTACATGGGCAAGTTGAAATATTTAATAATAATTAAAATTCTAATAATAATTGGTGTAACTCTTTACTCTTTACTGTCGTTGGACCATTATGATGGCCTATATGGCGCCTACATCGGAAATAATGGATTGAGGCACATAAGTCAATTTCACAAATTATTTGCAAGTTTCACAAGTGTCGAAATGCATGATATGTGAAGGTCCATTGATGTTCTTTGAGCACAAGTTGAAATGGAGTTACTCTTTACTGTTTTTAGAGCATTACGATGGCCTATATGGCACCTGCACAGGAAATCATGGATTTGAAGTACATAAGTCAATTTCACAAATTATCTGCAAATTTCACAAGTGCCAAAGTGCATGATATGTGAAGTTACAGTCATGTCCTTTGAGGACAAGTTGAAATGGAGTTGCTAGGTACTGTTGTTAAGGCATTACTATGGCCTATATGGCACTTGCATAGGAAATAATGGATTTGAGGGACATAAGTCAATTTCACAAATTATCTGCAAGTTTCACAAGTGCCAAAGTGCATGATATGTGAAGTTGCAGTCATGTCCTGACTTGAGGACAAGTTGAAATGCAGTTGCTTAGTTCTGTGGCTATGGAACATAATAATGGCCAATATCTGTTTATATTATTGTTTTCAGGTTTCAAGGGTGTTTGTAGGCTCTGTATGTTCTGGTTATTTAAGCATAAGCATATCACACATTGTTATTAATCTTTAATGTGCAATAATCATGATTTTAACGAAATTCCTTTTTTCGTTCGTGACTTTTATTTTGAAATGTTGCGGACTGTCAAAAGCCCGGCAGCCTTTTATCTGCCCAGAGAGTTTACAGCGGTACCGCTGTTTATATTCCCCCCACACCGACACCATACGGGCACTGGATGAACTGTTTGATGCTATCGACTGTCAGGAAATGTTACACCCGGTGGCTGCTTTTATCATGGCTGGCAACTTTAATAAAGCCAACATGAAGAAAGTTCTGCTGAAGTTTCACCAGCACGAAAACTTTCCAACGCGCAGTGAGAACATCTTGGACCATGTTTACACTCCGTACGCACATGCCTACAAAGCCCGCCCCCGACCAGCCTTTGGCAAATCAGATCACTCCTTGGTCCTGCTGCTGCCAGCCTATAGGCAGAAGCTGAAATTTGAGCAGCCTATGAAGCCTTCGGTTCAGCGCTGGACGGACCAATTGGACAGCGCCCTGCATCACTGCTTCAACATCACGGACTGGGAAGTCTTCCGGACTGCTGCTGACTACAACATCAACAACTACGCTGAGTACGTAACGGACTTTATTCACAAATGCATCAATGACGTCCTACCGTGGTTTAATGTACGGACTTACCCCAACCAGAAGCCGTGGTTTAACGGAGAGGTCCGCGCAGCGCTCAGAGCGCGGACTGCAGCCTTTAAATCCGGAGACCCAAGTGAGTACAAAACATCCTGGTATGCGCTCAGAAAAGCAATAACAATGGCCAAGGGACAGTACAGAAAAAAGGTGGACTCCTGCTACAGCAACTCCATCATCAGGAACATGTGGAGTGGACTGAAGACCATCACAGACTACAAGGGAAAGAGCTGCAGAGTGGGGGAGGTAACTGCTTCTCTACCTGATGAGCTGAACACCTTCTTTGCACGCTTTGATAAACACCACACCACATAAAAGCACACAAGGAGCTTTTTCTGGAAGAGGACAGCTGCCCTCCTCAGTTATCTCAGGCAGATGTGTGTAAATATTTCAGAAAAGTAAACACACAGAAAGCTCCTGGACCAGACAACATCCCAGCTCGTGTTTTCAAAGCATGCACCCATGAGCTAGCAGATGTCTTCACAGACATTTTTAACCTTTCCCTGCTCCAGTCTGCTGTCCCAACATGTTTTAAGAGGACCACCATCATCCCTGTCCCAAAGAAAACTAATGTGAGCTGCCTAAATGACTATCGCCCAGTAGCACTCACCTCCATTGCCATGAAGTGCTTTGAGCATATAGTCAAAGCTCACATCACATCTTTACTTCCTGCTTCACTTGATCCAATCCAGTTTGCCTACAGGTCTAACAGATCTACAGACGATGAATTAGCAATTGCACTTCACACTGCCCTCTCCCACCTGGACCAGAAAAACACATACGTGCAGATGCTGTTTATCGACTATAGCTCCGCTTTCAATACAATCATACTATCCAGACTTGTCATGAAACTCTGTGACCTGAACATCAGTTCCTCCCTGTGCAGCTGGATCCTGGACTTCCTGACAGACAGACCTCAAGTGGTTCGGATAGGCAACATCACCTCATCCACACTGACACTTAGCACTGGTGCCCCCCAGGGATGTGTGCTCAGCCCCCTGCTGTGCACCCTGTTCAACCACGACTGTACAGCAACACACAGCTCCAACACCATCATCAAATTTGCAGACAACACCACCATCATCGCCTGCATTTCTGATGGAGATGAGTCGGCATACAGGGCAGAGGTGAGAGCCCTGACATAATGGTGCCGCAACAACAACCTGCTGCTCAACGTCAGAAAACCATGGAGCTCATCGTGGACTACAGGAGACTGCAGGAAGGAGGCCACACCCCATCCACATCGAGGTTGCAGAGGTGGAGAGAATAAGCTGCTTCCTATTCCTGGGAATCAACATCAGCGAGGATCTGAGTTGGCCACACCACGTTGGTGTGATCACAAAAGCAGCAAGACAAAAAAGGCAGCTCTTCTTTCTACGGCAACTGAGAAGGTTTGGCATGGACTCCAGAATACTCACAAACTTCTACCGATGTATCATCGAGAGTATTCTGCCTGGTTTTATCATCACCTGATTTGGCATCTGTAACGCTCTGGACCACAAAGCTCTACAGAATGTGGTGAGATCAGCACAGCGCATCACCAGGACTGAACTGCCAGCCATGCAGGACCTCTACAGACAGCGCTGTAGGAGGAAGACGCACCGGCTCCTCTCTGATCCCAGCCACAGACACAGGCGGTACAGGAGCATCCAGACCCGCACCAGCAGGCACAGGTTTCTACCCAAAAGCCATCAGGCTTCTGAACTGCTGATATTTTGCACACATCAATATACACTCACCACAACTACTAGACTCTTCACAATGTCACTTTAAACAAGGCCACTTTAAATCCTCACTGCACAAATTTGCACCCCACATTCGAAATATCTCACTGTATTATTTTGCACTATTAATACTTGTAAATATTAAACAATCTTTTAATACTTGCAAATACTAAATAATTTTTAATAATGTTATTTTCTTATTATTGTACCTATATTTTTATTTATTTTTATTTTTATTTCAATTTATCTGTATACTTTTTTATATGTTTGTGTAAAGCTGGGGGGAACACGAGTCTAAGAATTTCATTATGGGTAATGATGCTACATTGTTATCCGTATATGACAATTAAACTTGAAACTTGAAACTTGTATGTGTTTCTCAAACGATTCTCCACCACACACAAAAATCTAAACACGGATAATGGCATTTTCTAATATCGCCAAAAAAACTGAAGACTGCAAATGGTGTCGACTCTAAATGTGATGCTAATCACCGCTTGACAGATCAATACATTATGCACATTCATGCCAATTTTACGGACACGACGGAATACTAGTAGTCTAAATCAATGACCCGCAATGAGTAGCACGGTTGCAGAGTAAAACAGAAGTCCGTGGGCGCGCTCAATTACATAGGTTACGGTAGTAGAGCCTCGCCTTTCCCAACAACACATGAAATAGCGCCTCCTGGAGTCACATAACATGATGAGCGCAGGATACGATGTAATTCCTAACCGCGTCGGAAGCGGTACATTTATTTGCACATGCGCAATTGTGTACAGTTAGATGTCGCATGTAACTGCGTTGTTTGTTTACCCGCGGATTTTGGAATAATTAGTTAATATTAGCGTTTAATTGTCTACGCTGAAACATAAAAAACCAAGATTATGACAGATGAGCAAGAAATAATGTGCAAATTAGAGAATATTCTAGAAATAAGGTAAAAATGTCCTCGTCTTAATTCAATGGTAGCCGGTGGGCTAGCGAGCTAGTGCCTTACTGTTTGGCTAGTGTATCTGCTTTTGTCATATGGATACTGTGTTGGGTTTACTACCGTTACAATTAATAGCAGCTGTGTGCTTTATTTTATTTATGCTAATGCTTAAGGCGTTTTGCGTTTTTGCGTAATTCGGTTTTGCCCGAAACGAATTAATGTAGCTCGTTTAGATTTTTTTGTAGATGCTGTCGTAGGTACAGTCTTAAATCTTGATTGTTAGCCGGACAAAGGAGCAATCTCAGAAAAATGGTTAATATTAGCAACAGATATTTTATGTGTTGGGAATTGATGCAAGGAAACCGCTCGTATAAAACTATTTTTAGTTTATAGACATTCGCAAATAAGTCAGTTCCGTATTTTCCATCCATCCATTTGATGTGTTTCCTGTTTTGTTTCGACATGTACTTTAGGAATAAAACTCTCCAGCTGCAGAAGATCAAATCCAGGCTGAAGAGTGAGTTTGAAGCTCTTGAAGCTGAAGAGAAACACCTGAGAGAATACAAGCAGGAGATGGACTTGCTCCTTCAGGAAAAGATGGCTCATGTTGAGGAACTGCGCCTGATCCATGCTGATATCAATGTGGTGTGTATCCAAATCAAGGGGCTTAATTTATATTGGTTCTCCTCTGGAAAGTATTGTTATTACTAAATCCAGAGTTATCTATACCTAGATAAAGATTCAGTAATCAAGTACTCATGTAGCCACCTAATTCAGTGGCAGACAATGAGTAGCCCAGGACAAGCAGATTAAGGGTCCAGGCTATTAGTTTTTATTCAAAGTTCCCTGGCTGACAAGTAAGCCTAGGTTCAGTAGACTGCTGTTGTCGCCACCTTTTTTTGTCTCATCCGACCACCAAAAAAAGAAAAAACCCTACTCCCTATTGTTTGTAAAGCATTTTATTTGGTATGCATTAATGCACTTCATGATGGGACCAAACACTTCAGCACTGAAAATACAGTGTACATTACACATTCATGGCTCCAGACTGACCATTTATTCGCATTTTGCAACCATTTTTCGAAACAGTGTGACTAAATTTTATAACTAGGTGCACCAGTGCGACTCCCATTTGTTTGTTTGTGTGTTTTCACTTTGCTCTCATTCAGGTTGTATGGAGGTGAAATTTGTCTGGTCGGTGAATAACCGGACGTGACCTTGCGTGATGGTGTTAACTGTTAGATTTTGAGCTCATTACCACTATCGCATTAGTCATCTAACATGAAGCTAGTTAGATAGTGAGATATTTAGCTAGTTACCTAACATGAACAATCACCACACTTGCTAAATAACACAAAAGACTAGTTTAATGCAGATTTTATTGGCTCCAACTAATTTCCATAAATCCTATAATAGCTAAAATTTGTTCAGAATTTTTTTAACAACTAATTTTTTTTATTAGTTGTGGATATTTATTAAGATGACTTTTTATTTACAATAAGTCTACTGCAGACAGAGTGCAGATCTACTTGTAGAAAATAGTGATAAATAAATGTTTAAGTTCATTTTACTGTCTCATTTTTTATTAGTTAATGTATTTTATCATATGCAAAAAGACCAATGTGATATTGGCCTTTCATATTGCCCATCAAATGTGTAGATTATTTATACAGTTGATGTCTCCACCAGGTTGTTTTCACAGAGTTGTCAATCCACTGCCGTATATATGACGTCACACGACCAGACAAATTCACCAAGGCAAGGAAACTGAGATGGTGAATTCTCAACTTCATGCAAATGAGAACCACACAAGAGCCAATGAGTTCAGCCTGTGATCTGTTTGGTATGTGGTGTTTTCTAGGGAGGTAGGTGTATGGAGTGAGATAACGGTCTTTTATACTAGAGCGCAAAAAAGACGTTAAACCGAGCAAAACAGACACTACGAGTGCGCAGATACAAAGTTAGTGTGAGCAAAGCTGCAATGACAAGTGCACAGATACAAGAAAACTGAGCAAAATTGCCATGACGAGAGCACAGAAAATACATTGCGTATTTGAAAGCACTCACTTCTCGTAGCCCTTCGCTCGATTCACTGTTTTCTGCGTTCCTCTCGGTTTTCTATGTGCCTCCCAGTCCTAAGATCCCGCAAGATCGCTGTCTTTTTATATGAGCTTGCACATACGATGTTTCTCCGAGCAAAACAGACACCATGAGCACCCAGATATAAAGTTAATGCAAGCAAAACACACTACAAGCGTTCAGATACAAGAAAATCAAGCAAAACCAGCAATGACGAGGGCGCAGAAAATACACTGCGCTTTTGAAACGCAGCATACCGGTGAAAAGTGTGCTTGCTTGCTTCTCAAAACCCTGCACTCCACGAATCTTGTATGTATTTTCTGTATATTCCCTGAATATTCCCACATTCAGAAACTTGTGTGTGATTGTGAAATTACATACACAAATTGGCTATTCCATTAATATGTTTAATAAATTGTGAAAACATGAAATTATCCAGCTGCTGTGGTGCATTTCACATTTCTGAACATAGACCTGAGTTGTTGTGCCTGGAATCTGTTGCAGCTACTCTCTAAGTTTGAGAGTCACAGCCCGTAATACTCCTATTACCACTGGAATCACTTTGGACTTCACCTTCCACATCTGTTCCAGTTGTTCCTTCAGGTCTTGGTATTTCTCGATCTACTCATGCTACTTCATCTCGATGTTACTGTCAGCCACTGTCATTGCCACATCTATCACTACTGCTGTTTTCTGCTACTTATCAACCACCACTATGTCTGGTTGGTTGGCCAGCAGCTGCTAATCTTCTGAAATGATGATCAGCCCCTGGCACATCTGAATGAATATATATATTCAGGCTAAAGGCTACATGTTGCATGAAAACGTTGTGTTGCGTTTCATGTCGATTTAAGTGGTGTGCCTAAAATTTGTGTTGGTGCTCCTAAAATTTTCCCTAAGGAAATTCCTAGTGGAAAAAGCTAGTATTGCCTTTCTAAAAAGCTATCCCTGACTTTTCAGATACCTGTTACTCTGTGTGCTTGAAAAAAATTATTAGGTAGCTTATCTAGTATGGACAACATGGATGATTTTCAGAACACACATGTATGGGGAAATGTAATTAAACTGAGCAAAATAAAGTGCAGTGCAAAGCTGATATATAATTGTTATTCTTGGACAACGCACAGTCACTTTGCAGTTAAGCATATTGAGATGGACACTTGACAGACTTGAATAATTTCATTTAATGACTGGCCACACAGCCATCACTTCTTCAGGAATTCATATGTGCTTTCATTTCTTTATTAGTCTGTATGAATGAACTTTGCTAACTAGCATACCATACATTTAGTCTAGTCAGTTTGATTTCAATTCAAAACAAACATGGGCCTAGGCAGCATATTGAAGCTTTCACTTTTTCCTTTCATGCTGTGCTGGGTAATGATTCTGTGATTTGTCCCCCCCTTTATATGGCTGGGTGATGTGGCCAAAAATGTTCATATCAGTTGATATCAGTAATTATATTCATAAATGTAAAGTTATTATTTCTTTCAAGTTTAAATAGTGATTTTTGCTCCTGAGTGAAAGAAGAAACCAGACAGTTAATTTTAAACTAATGTTTATGGTCAGAACATGAAAATTCTAAACAGCAGAACATTTCACAAATCTGAGATAGTAGAACAATAGTCAATAAATGAAACGGGTATGTATGAGGCAAGGATTAGCTTATTTTTCCTCATAGTTTTCTTATACTGTTTGTAGATGTACATTTTGGATCATAGCTTTTGGATTTCAGAATCCAAGTAAACTAATTATAATGGATAAGTAAATTTTTCATTAAATTTGTCAAAGGTCAGTATTTTCTGTCTAGTATAGGGTATTTCATTCATTTTTGGTAATTGTGTGCTGGTACATGAAGAGAGTGGATGTTTGTGCATTTTTACAGCAGTTAAGCTATTGAATTGTTAAATTGATGGGAAGGTAGGCTAGCTGTCGAGTCACATGGTTTTCATGGTTTACTGTGTTCTGTCATGTTTAGTTTTATATTATCCAGCAAGGGTAGTTCAGTGGATTTGACCTGCTTATGATGTGTGAAATAAAGGTTGTTTGTTTTCCAACTTCACGGTTGATGAGTGGAGGAATGTAAAACCACATCAGTTGGATATGTGTAGGCTGTGACTAGCAGCTAATGCTGACCATACACTAGATGACTTTGAAAAGATTTTTAAAAAACTAAAGCCTGACACCCTCTCTCATACCTAAGACAATTCACAGAGGTTTAGGTCACAGACTATGATTTTGCAAAGACTGGGGATTTTGCAGAGTCACTAATTGCAAGACGGCAACTAGATTCCTTTTGATATTTTTTCCCATTATGCTTATGTACACACTGCAACAGTGGCTTTTCTATTGGCCATGGTGGGTTAAATGACTGTAAAATACATGTTGAGGCGAGTTGAACAGGTGTCCTTCATTCGTGGGATGTCTGAAAACCAATAGGTGAGCTCTCTCCAGCACCAAACAGCAAGCAGTGCAGAGAACAACACTAGTTGTTCATTAGTTTTGACCCTTATTAATAAATTTTGGAATAATTTCTAATTTTGCTCTAAGTGGCCTCTCATACCAATTAGGATGCTCTCTCACTCTCATCCTACGTCTGACACACACACACACACACACATACTCCCTTTCTCTCATTCGTGCGCTTGCTTTAAAAAAAAATTGATTTCTGGGATATTGTATATAATTTGCAGGAGTGATGGAGCTGGGGGAGAGGTGGGATGCCTGGGTTGTTGACAGTGTCCACATCACTATTTTCATGAGCCAAGACTTAAAACCTATGATAATATTGCACACGGTTGATTTTATCAGAATGTCAATACACTAAAAAGACTGCCTTAAGACGGCTGTCCTGACCACCGTACACCTAATGATAAATATAACAGGAGTGTGCTACATCTCCAGAATACTCTCATGATTTTATTCCGACATTGTAAATTTGTCTGTGACAGTGAAACTGCTTGAAAAGTCGTTAGGTGTAGGGCTAGCACATGTTGCATTTTGTGCAATAACACAAATAGACAAAGACGTTATTCAGGTCAGTATGCTAAACCCATTGTACTGTCAGTTTGAAACATTTTGTAACAGTTTAGCTTACAATGTGAACAAAATAAATAGACAAAGAAATTTCAAGAGTGGTCAGTATCTTAATCCAAACAAAATACATAGCTATCAGTAACATTCAGCTATGTGATTATTTTATTGAGTCATAGGCAGTGGGTTTGATCAGTTGCATTATTCTTTAAAAGAAAAGAAAAAAAAGTTATATACCTATTATGTTGCAAGCCATGGTAGTCACAAACACCACTCATACGCAAGTTCAGATTCTGTTTTTCTCCATGTAGAAAAGGTGAAATAACGTATTCCATTGTTAGTTTTCTCCCTAAAGGATGGTGTGACCTAATATGGCAGTTCTTGATGCAGTAGCACTGACCTAGGTGACCCAGGCTAGAACTCACCAATAGAATGGTATGCCACATAAAGAAAAAGATGTCAGTTACCCAACACGGCAAGAGCAATTTTACATTCCTCTTCTAACCGTGGAAATTAATTATATTTAATTCCTCAAACATTTATTTATATCAAGGAAAATTATATTGCGATAATTATCATTATCATTTTATCACCTAGCCCTACTCCTTTAATTGATTACTAAAATATCAATAAATTGTTTTTCTTGGACAGAATTAAAAACACATTTTATCTTAAAATATGTGGCACTGTTATTTATTTAACAAGGAACTATTCTGCATGAGATACAGCAAATTTGTTGGTCTGCATTAATGAGGGTGAGCGACCCAAAACAATTCCTGCACAGTCTATACATCTTGGCATCAGATGAATCGACAGCAATCCCTGACCTGAACCATATAACTTGGAGAACATTTTATCAGTGTTTAGAAGGTTTGTTTAACTGAATCTTGGGTGTGTGTGTGTGTGTGTGTCATACATGTATGTGTGTATATATATTATATAATAACATGAAGGAAAATGTAAATTCTTATACATTAATGCATAAGAAATAATGCGTTAATAAAATGAAGGAAAATGTAGTAAAAAAAGTAAAATGAAGGAGGTAGACAAGAACACACTGCTTGGCCCAGTGAATGGAAAATTTATGTTTTAAAAAATACATCGTTCTCTGAAATTTCTACAATAAGGAATTTTCATGCCATCGGAGTACATCAAGTCTGAAATGTCACCTCAACGCAAAATCACTTAGGAATAAACTGGAAGTCAGAGCTAGCTAGCAGCCAGCATTGTCAAGCCACACTCAGCCAGATGTTCAGACTCAAACTGAGCAAGTCTACCTGTGACTGAGTAACTAGAGACCTTGAAGTCTATAATGTTGATTCTTCATTGATTCACTCATCAGCCAAAATTCATTTGAATTGAAATTAAATTGGATTAATTAATCACAGAGCATGTAATTAATTTATGATTATCTTTTAAAATTCCTTGACAGCCCTAAATGTTTTGTGAGTTTCATTAAGTATGGAATGCCAAAAGGTTTGGATTAGATCTTTTTCCTCATATAGGAAATATGGATGGTGAAAAGGGTCAAATTAGTCCTTGGTTAAATACAGCATTAGGCATGTAATAAATTGGAACTGTAGATTTATGACCTGTTTGACTGTGTGACACTGATTTTCCATTGCAAAACACACACTTTCTGCAAGAACTATACTATCTATTCACTTTAAATAATGACACAATACTATTTTTATATTATATATATTATATTATTTTTAACTGATTAATATTTTAGTAGCAGAGTGTGGTGTCTGTCTGTGTGCCAGAATGTCAGTGGATCATTGGTGAGCATGGGGGTAATATTTGCATAATGGAGAAAGGGAACTAATGGTGAATAAAAAAATTCAGATAATAGTAATAATAAAAAATTAAAGCTAAAAAAGGTTGCAGTGTCGCAGTGACTACTGTGGATCGACCTTGCTTGGTAAGGGGAGTGGAAAGTTGGATTAATGGCTACATGAAGTAACAGGATTTACGTTTATGAATGTTTTCAAACAGATTTTTGTATATTTGTGAATGTAAATATTACTCTTATTTAAGTTCAGCAAATCCAGAAGAGGTCAAATTGGTCTCGTCTGTGCTAAGCTAGTGGCAAATGTGCTAATGGCCTTATAATTTCAAACAGTTTTTCAAGACTTTGTAGGGTGATGTGTTAGGATCTACTAATATGGTATGCAGTGGCTGACTGATGCTGCAGGTAAAATCACATTTATGTTTTCTAGTTGAAATGCATCTTTAGTTTAATTAATTGTTTATAAAAAAGCTTTGCCCATTACTAAAATTGCTCTGTGCATCAAAATCATACAACATAGCTACAATCCAACCATTTTACATTTCTCACGAGTAATAACCAATAACTTTTGCAATGTATTTAAATTCAGAACAGCAAACTATAAGCTCAGTGTTATAGATTTTAATCTCAAAATATAAAAGTAGAGAAGTAGTATTTCTGTTTCATGTTAATGATGTGAGCAGCCATGTTAACATGAAGTTATATACTGAACTCTAATTGATGACCCCTTCCTGTCTTTCAGATTAGGAAGATTTGAGCATTTTCTTTGAATTTTCCTACTCCGAGGTCAGAAATTAAGAGCTATAAACTTTAGTCAAAAATAGTATTAGAATGTGGTTCCACAGTGCCAGTCTTTGTAAAAGTTAAAGTTTTATAAGGCTATATTTGCTGGCTCATACAATTTTCCTACCCACGTGGGTGGGATGGCTAAAGTCTCTTTTGTCTTCTTGATTTCTGCAGATGGAGAGCACCATCAAGCAGTCAGAAAATGATCTGAACAAACTGTTGGAAACCACAAGGCGCCTCCATGATGAATACAAGCCCCTGAAGGAGCATGTTGATGCTCTGAGAATGACTCTTGGCCTCAACCGGCTGCCCAACCTTAATGAAGAAGAGGAAAGGCTTTCACTAGAGTGAGTAATTATTTTTATTACAATTATTAATTTTTTAGAATTTATTATTATTATTATTATTATAAATATTGTGAGGGATTATTTTATTGCAGTAGATACAGCATAAACCCTGCCAATGCAACAATATGATACAGAAAACTTTTTTTAAATGTTAAATAAACAAAATATATATAAAAAATATAGTTGTAGAATGAACCCTGTCTATGGCTGCATTCCACTGATCTTTGCTAAGTTCCATATTTAATTCAACCTTCCATTTCATTTTAGCTTTGGCATTACTATTGTCAGTGAAGGATGTAAGAGAGTTGTATATTTTGGAAATTAATGATTCTCAATTAGGATTCTGAGAGAGTAGGTCATTCCAGGGTTGTTTAGAGGGCAGTGAAGGGAAATTAGGAAAAGAGGTGGATGAGCAGTGCCTAATCTGAAGTTGAAATTGAAATAGATGTGACTAGGGATTAAACATTTACTGGTTTCATGGTAAACCATGGTAAAAAAATTCTTAACAGTTAGTGTTGCTGTCAAATTTGAATAATCACTAAAACCATGGTTGACTACCGTGGTTTGAAAAACTCATGTTAAATAATGTCCAGCATCAACTAAACATTTACATTTATGTCATTTGGCAGACACCCTTATCCAGAGCAACTTACATACATCTTATTTTTTATACAAGTGAGCAGTTTTGCTCAAGGGCCCAGCAGTGGCAGCTTGGCGGTGCTGGGATTTGAACTCACGACCTTCCGATTACTAGTCCAACATTTTAACCACTGAGCTACCACAGTCTCCCTGTATCACCAGCAGGGTTGAGGGTTACTTTAAAAATGTATTCTGAGATGATTTCTTATTACCTGTTAAAAAATGTAGTCAGTAACCTAATTTGACTACCACAAAATAAAAGTAAAGTAACTTAAAGTAAAGTACTTTGTTACTTTTGGATTACCTCAATACCAAGTATGTGGATGATGACCGCATTTTCACGTCTGGATGGCATAACTTGCATTGTACTGTGATGTTTCCCTTTTCTGATTTAAAGACAAAATAATGGTGAAATTTCCATCAAGTGAATGCATTATTTCTCCAGATGTCATGATAATGAATTGGAAAATGTAAGATTACCTATGATTCACTTGAGACCAGAGTGGTGATGTGACACTTGTGAAGTGTTGTAATTAGGGATGGGACAAATATAAATATGTCCATATATAATATCCTATTCTCTTGTGATAGTTTGTCGATACACTGCCACTAAATATCAATAGTTTTATTAAAACATGCAGGCACTCTAAGCAGATTGTCTGCCATTTTGACTTAACAGAGTCACTACTTCATGACTCCTTATGGTGGAGGTGTCCAGGGTGAAAAAGAAGAAACTCACAGGTTGAAAACAGCAGACGATGAGGGAAAGTAATAATAATTATTTATTTATTTATTTATAAAATGTATTTATATTTTGTATTTAATAAATAAATGCATGATTTTTGCTTTTTAACATTTTTTAAAGTAATTTTTTTTCTTCTTTAGTTACACAAAGGGTCCAAAATTAGCACCCGTTACTGGCTAAATGCAAGTAAAAATTTATGTTGGCGAATTAAATAAATGAAGGAAAAACAAACACTGCTTCATGCTTGCCGTTAAATGCCACGGCTTTACAACCAAAACTATCGCACAACCGTGAACTGCAAATGTCCCATGGAGGAGAGAGGAGAAAAACAAACATAAAAATAAACACGTGACCGCACACACACACACACACAGGTTGGTTTTACTACCCTTGTGAGGACCTTCCACTGACATAATGATTAGTGCAGGTAATTCATGCTCTGATCCTAAACCTAACCCTAAGCTGAATCTCAGTATTGAAAAGGAAACTTTTTGGCTTTTTTATTTATTTTATTTATTTATTTTCAAAATTATGTTTAAAAACAAAAAATACCCTTTGAGTAACATCTAAAATTGTCAGATCTTACTATCATATTGAGGACATTTCATCCTCATAAGGATCTGTAAACACACACACGTGCACACAGCCTGCAAGTATGTGGCTGCATATTACTGAAGGAGAGCAACCAAAAACGGAAAAATGAAGCGCACAGTGGAAGTACGGCTAAAAGGAAATTTAATGAGAAGTGGTGTTTCATAGATTAGAGGATGAGGATTTTGAGGATATGAAATTGAGTGTTGCAAACACACATGTTGTTTCCAGTGTGTGTATGAAATTTTTATTATATGTCCCCTTTAAAAGGTCAAATGATGGGTAATTTTTTGTTAATTATAAGTTTTTAATTACATCGTATCTTAAGCAGTTTTATGGTGAGTTTCTAAATATTGACTCCTTTTATTTATTTATTTATTTATTTATTTTTCCTTTTCATTTACCAGGCATTGCCAGATAGACCAAAAACTTAATTTTGGTCCCTGGTTACACTGATTTTGTGATGTATCATAGATGATTTCTCTGCATTGTATCAAGTATCGCAGAATCGCTGTATCATGATACCATCATGGACAACGTATCATGATAGTATCATATTGTGATTTACTTTGTGATTCCCACCTCTAGTTGTAATGCATGCACATGTGCATGGTAGTATATCATTCTTTATTTTAAAATGTATTTTAGGGGTGCAACTACCAATTATTTTGATATGTAGTTTATTTTTCCCTGGTTATTTGATTTATTTTATTTAAAAAAATATATTATATACAATACAGATATTTATTTATAATATTTATTTGCCACAGTAGTAATCAGCACTACTACGGAATGTTTTCTTGGGAGTTCATTAATTACAACATTAATGTATGTTTAATTACAACATTTTCAGATCTGTCACGACATGAGAATATAATCAAGTGCTCATGTCAACAAAATGAGACACTCAGAATAATGCAAGGTCACAGTATTATCTACATCATTTACTGCTATTACTTTTTTAATCACTTACCATACTTTTACTGTACTTCAAGCCATGATCATATTTAGAACAGACAAATTAAAAATAAAGATAATAAATATCCGCTGCCCTTTTCACGCACTGAAACACTGATGCCAAGCATCCCCTTTTGTTATCTGTTCACCCTTCCTTTGCTCAGGTAATATCCCCTCCATTTTATTTATTAATTATTGTTTATTATTATTTTTCTCTCTCCACTCTGTCTCTATTTCTCTCTCTGTCTCACTCATTATCTATCTATCTGTCTGTCTGTCTGTCTGATCATTTCTTCATTTCTGTCTGTCAAAATATCAACATCCCTATCTCCTTATTTTTTTTGTCTAAACTTTCAATCACTCTTTCACTCACTCTCTTTCAATCACTGTGTCTATCTTGTTTCTACTGTGTTTCTTTATTTCTTTCTGCCTTCATATCGAACTTCTCTATCTCTTTAGTTTCTTTGTTTATGTTTATTGTTTGTTTATGGTATATCAGAGTATTTGTTTCTTTTTAAGTTAACACAAAGTCAGAGCTACCTTTTAAGATGTTTTCCTTACTTTGGTTGCTGAGGTCTTAATCAAGTGCCTTTCTATGGCAAGCTAAAATCTGTCCTGCTGCATGTGTTCTAAAAAGAAACTTTTCCCATGTAGTTACTTTGAGAAGCAGAAGGCTGAATGGCAGAAAGAGGCACACGAGCCCATCATACCTGAATCTCTAGCAGCAGCTGCAGCTGCTGCACAACAGCTTCAAGTGTCAAGAAAACAAGACCCACGGCAGCCGGCCACTTTCAGGCAGCAGCCTCCACCCATGAAGGTCAGAAATAAATCACAAACCTGGTTGGCACAGTATAGATCAGAAGTTTACATGCATTCATCATGGACATAAATGCCATGGCAATATTGGGCTTTAGAATAGAAAAAAACAACAATTCTTGCAAAATTTGTAATTTATTTATTAATTTATTTATTTTTTAAATCAAAACAGGATCAAGATTATACTTACAGAGTAAAATATATATATTGTAGGATGCGAGCATGACAGGAATTACGGTGCAAGTGAGTCCGTGCTTTATTTATCCACACAAATAGTGCAGGGGGGAAAAAGACGAACTTTTGAACGGGGAAAAGCCAAAAAAAATAGAAAAACAAACGTTCGTTGGGGTTAGTTCAGGTGAGACTCGCGTAGTCCGTGTTCAGTGCTTGGTGCAGGTGAATTCCTCTCATGCCAGCTCATCTCAATGAGGGGAAGCCTTCAACAAGCCTTCATCCTTGTGTGCCTCTGCGTCCTTTTTATAGCCCGCTGCCGCACACTGGAGAGAGAATAATCATCTCTCTCCGGCCGTGCGGGGTTTGGCAGCTCTGCCTCTGTTGTGGTGGTGTGTCTTCAGGGACACCAATATTCCCAGCTCTCTCTCTATATCTAAATCTATATCTATATCTATATACATACATACATACATACAGTTGTGCTGATAAGTTTACATACCCTGGCAGAATTTATGATTTATTAACCATTTTTCAGAGAATATGAATGATGACACACAAACTTGTCTTTCACTCATGGTTAGTGGTTGGCTGAAGCCATTTATTGTCAAACAGTGTTTACTCTTTTTAAATCATACTCACAACTCACACTGCTGATTGGCATTCTCAATTCCTTTGATATTTTCTTATATCCCTTTCTTGTTTTATAGAGTTCAACTACATTTTCCCACAGATCCTTTGACAATTCTTTTGTTTTCCCCATGACTTAGAATCCCAAAAATGTCAGTACAGCACTGGATGAATGATGCAAAGGTTTGTCAGGAGTCCAGAAACTCATTGACCTTTTATACACACCCACTAATTATAAGCAAACAGATCACAGGTGAAGATGGTTACCTTTAATAGCCATTCACACCCGTTTGTGTCAAGTTGTGTGCATGTTATCAGGCCAAATCACCAGGGTATGTAAACTTTTGATCAGGGTCATTTGGGTAGTTTGTGTTGTGATTTTGATTTAAAAAGAGTAAACACAGTTGTTTGACAATAAATGGCTTCAGCCAACCACTAACCATGAGTGAAAGAAACGTTTTTGTGTTATCATTCATATTCTCTAAAAAACGGTTAAGGAATCATAAATTCTGCCAGGGTATGTAAACTTATGAGCACAACTGTGTTCACACACACACACACACACACACACACACACACACACACACACACACACACACACACATGGCACCTGATGTTTGGTTAAACATTCAGCCATGGCCATGAACAAACTTCTGGCAGAATTCGGGTTGGATATTTGAATTCAGTTATATTTGTTGTTTTTTTGGCAAGCACCTCTGGCTATTCCAAAAGTTTAATGTTAGCCAGCTTTCTTCATCCCAGTCAGGTTTGATGTGTCTTTGGGGTCATTTTCCTTTTGGACCACCCAGTTGTGTCCAAGTCTCAACCGTCTAGCTGATGGTTTGAGCTTATACTGAAGAAATCCGATGCAGTCCTGTTTTTTTATTATTTCCTCCATTTTGTGCAATGTACCAGTTCCACTGGCAGCAAAACAGGACTAGAGATGATCATCCAACCTCCAACATTCATCTGATTGAATCATTTTCTGCTCAGCTGTGGGTGACCGTTTGGGTCTTCTTCCAGAAGTAGAGAGAAAAGAAAGCTCATCATTACTTTAAAACATGAAGGTCAGTCAATCCAGAAGATATGTATCTTCAAGTGCAGTTGCAAAAACCATCAAACGCTATGGTGAAATTGGCTCTCATGAGGACAGTCACAGAAAAGGAAGACCAAGATGGTATCTGCATCTATGCTTTACCACCGTAAAGCATGGATGAAAAGGGGTAATGGTTTAATGGTGCTACATTACTGTTGGCACAGTTGGTGATTTATTTAAAACTGCTGGCACACTTAACCAGTATCACTGCCACAGCATTCTGCAGCAACATGCCATCTCATCTGGTTTGTGCTTAGTGGGACCATCATTTGTTTTTGAACAGAACAATGACCCAAAACACACCTCCAGGCTATGCATAGCCTATTAAACCATGAAAAAGAATGAAGGAATGCTGCATCAGATGTTCTGGCCTCCACAGTCAAATGACCTAAACCTGCCTGAGATGGTTTGGTATTGGACCGCAGAGTGAAAGAAAAGCAGCTATCAAGTGATCAACATTTATGGGAACACCTTCAAGACTGTTGGAAAACCATTTCATGTGACTACCTTATTAAGTTGGTTGAGAGAATGCTGAGAGTGTGCAAAGCTGTCATCAAAGCTACTTTGAAGAATCTAAAATAAAACATTTAGCATTTGTTCACACTTTTTGCTAGCTACATAGTGTGAGCATGGAACCAGGGACAACACACAAAAGATGATGGAGACAAAGGCTACAAAAGCCGAATGCAGCATTTATTCAGGTGCTCACAGAAACAAACAGGTGTGCAAGGGTATGGGCAGTCTGTCATTACAGTGAAGGGGAAAGGTGCTAGTCTTGGTGCAGGTTCAGCTCCCATGGTGGTCCTGAGGTCCAGGGCAGCTGGATCTGACATGTGGGAGGTGGTGCTGCTGGGCGTGTACATGGGAGTTCAGCGATGCAGATCTCCTGGGGTTGTCTAGAGCTGTAGAGCTCCAGCTAACTACTCTCACAGGGAGTCTAGGGAGGCATGGAAGAGTCACAAGGAGAAACAAACGTCAGTTCTCTCACTGCCTTGCTCACCCAGCACACGCTGCCTCCAGCCATTTATAGCTCGTTTGGAGCTTCTTCTGGAGGGTAGATGATTAGAAGCCTCCACTTTCATAGGCGCTCTTTGACTCCTCTGCCCATTCCGCACTGGGGAGAGAGCTGCTGTTGTCCTGATGTGGTCTTGCGGCAACTACACCAACCCCCCCCCCCCCCCCCCACCCCCCCGGAACTCTGAACACTTTCACTAGTGACAGGAGAGATATGAAATGCCATGCTTTGTCCCAGGCCGGTGCAGCACCTTAAAAGAGAATGATGATGATGACGGAAACCAGCGAGTGATCTTAATATTGTTGTCGTGGTTCTGGGCCAACCACTGGAGTGCTTCGTGGTCCGTAATCAGGGTGGAGGGGGATCCTGTCATTTTGTCATATTGCCACTCCTCCACTGCCCAGTTGATGGCCAGGACCTCTTTTGATGGCTGTGTAGTGCTGCTCTGCTGGGGTCAGTTTCTGGCTGATGAAGATGATGAGATGCTCCTACCCATCGAAGTTCTGAGATAGTACTGCACCCATGTCTGTCTCCGAAGCGTCATTCTGCACCAGGAAGGGCTGATCCAAATCAGGGTTCTGAAGCAGGGGTGCATTGGGTAGGGCCATTTTTTTTGGCACATGGTAGGGCCACTGCCTCACAATCACTCCAGGTGGGTGTTGATGTGATCATGGATGATGTTAGTCCCCCCAGGCTGTATAGAGAACACGTCCAGATACAGCACTTCCAACACAGCAGTTGTAAGCCCGCTATTGTTCTTGCTGGGCATCAGCCATGTTCTCCTTCACAATAGGGCCCACTTTGTCTATGCGTTCCTGCATGTCCTTCACATATTCCACGACTGAGCAAAATGGTGAAGGTTGGTGCCTCTCAGGCCTCATTGGCAATGTCCAGCAGAAATAGCAAGAAAATTAGTTAACAATGCAATAAAGATAAAATAACGACTAAAATAGAATCATCCATTATCTATACCTCTTTATCCATCTGGGTCGCGGGGAAGCTGGAGCCAATCCCAGCATCTTCGGCCGAGAGGCGGGGTACACCGCCTAGGTCGCCAGTCCGCAACAGGGCCAGACAAACAACCACACACACTCGCATTCACATCTATGGGCAATTTAGAGTAGCTAGTTGACCTAATCTGCATGTCTTTGGACTGTGGGAGGAAACCGGAGCACCCGGAGAAAGCCCACGCATGCACGGGGAGAACATGCAAACTCCAGAATCATACATGGTAAGTCCAAATTTTAGCAAGATGGCATTTCCATATTCAGTTTGAAATGACCAAATATCCAAGACATTATTTTCCAAGTTTACAGCAGCATTGATAGATATTGCACATAATAGTAAACAGTGGTTGCACGTCATTAATGTAGCTTATTTTCCATATCCAGTGAGTGGTTCTCAAAGTAAGGCGATATCAGTGTTCAGCAGGCTTATGGCAGTTGAGGAAAAAGCTATTTTTCAGTCTGTGTGTACGTGAACAGATGAGTCTAAAGCACCTGCCTGATGGGAGGAGTTATGTCTAAGATGAGTGATTGTACCTGATGTCCTTAGTAATGTTTTGGCCCTCTTTATACAGCAAGTCTCCTGTAGGTATTCCAGTAATGGCAATTCAGAACCAACAATGTCTGGCTCTGTGCCAACAATGTCAACAATGCCATTTCTATGACCTGCTGTAGGGCTTTTTTAATAGCTTTTTTGCCACTGCTATACCAGACTGTCATGCAGTTAGTTAAGATGGTCTCTTTGGTGCAACTGTTAAAGTTGACCATAAGCTTTTGGGGGAGGTTAATTCTCTGTAGCCTTTTCAGAAAGCAGAGGCATTGTTGTGCTTTACATACTACCACTGAGGTGTTGTCAGTCCAGGAGATGTCCACTGTAATTGTGACTCCCAGAACCTTGAAAATGGTGACTCTCTCCAAAACCTCTTACATAGTTACTGTGAGTGGACTGTGAGTGGTCCTAAAGTCCACAATGACTTTTGTGGTCTTTTTTTTTGTGTGTGTTTAAGACCAGGTTGTTGGTGTCACATCATGCTGTCAGGATCTGGACCACCTCCTTATATGCAGTTTCATCATTGAGCCCAAAGACTGTTGTATTATCTACAAATTTAACAATAATGTTTGATTCATGTGTGGGTTGACTGTCACGAAATCATGATAGACTTGACTTATCAGAGTCAACTTCAATGCAGCAGATTTGGATACATTTGTGCAGAGGTGTTCATATTACCATTTGTACCATTGATTCAGGAATTCAGCCAGCCATCTTTCAAAAAAAAAAAGAAAAGCCAGCAGCAGTGCACATGAGAGAGAGCCCGAGAGAGCAAGAGGAGGGGCTGGGCAACATTGTAAAAAAATTTTTTTTTTTTTTTTTTTTAAAATGTATAAAGTCTTGCTTCCTGATTTTTTGAGTTTTTGCTGAATGTGACAGGTACCTACTGGGTATGAACAAATATAGTTTTGGTTTTACTGCATCACATAGGAACTCTGAGAAATTGACATTTATATGTTTACTGAAAATAACATATTTAGTAATGTTTATGTTTCACATAAGCTATTAAATTCAACAGAATTAAAAGTGTTTTGCTCCTGATTTTCTTTTGTATGCAATGTCTGGTGCATCACGTTGCAGTGTCCAACAGCAGTCAGCAAGCATTGACGGATTCCAGTTGCCCTGGTATCGT